>JANIJI010000021.1:11240000-11517500 GCA_024500535.1 Leptonema lineaticorne
AATATTTTTTTATAATATGATTTTTTTTAAATAAATTGTGTGTAAAAAAAATCTCCCTTCCCCGAAAAATCGATTTTGATTACGATTCTCGAAATTTTTCATTTTACAAATTCGGCGATATTTTTCGAAAATAAAAACGAAGAGTTGAATGCAAAAGAAAAAAAATATTGAAATTAATTGTCGACGGTCAGAATGCGGTTAGCGAGCTTAAAACATCCCCTAAGCTTTTCCGACGATGATCCCTTTGTGTTAAAATTCGAATTAATTAAATCGATCGAGTCACTCCGCAAATTGCTTTAAGTTTTCTTCGAGGGCTTTTTAAAAGCTTCCCGGAGAGCGATTTATCGGTCGAAAGATGAATATTTAAAAAAAAGCGAAGCCTTCACCGGAAACGAAATTAAAAAGAAATATAACCTTCCGATCCGTCCCTTCCGCCGCTTCTCTACCCTTATTCCAGTTATTATTTTTATTATTATTATTCGACATTTATTCCGGGAATTTTTGGCGCACGATAAGAAGAAAATATCGTGAACTCTGTCCGTCGGCGGATCTTTAATTAAATTAATTATCGCATAAACGGATTTTAATTGATTTTAAATTAACCGCTGCACTTGACCTCGTTTTCATAATCGAAAGAATTTTCCTAAAGTTTTATCGAAAACTTTTCAAATAAAATAATTCATTTGGATTAATTCTAAATTTTGGATTTCGGAACGAACGATTTTAACCATTATTAAAAAAAAATATATTTTTAACTCGTTTGTGAAATATTACATATTTTTTTTACTAAAATTTTATACATATATATATATATATATATATATATATATATATATATATATATATATACATATAACGTCTATAACAATATAGTGGCAACGCACATATTCGCTTAACTACTTATGTTTATAAATATGTAAAATACAGTTCACATAATTATATATAAGAAAAATATATATCAATAAATATATCAATAACATGTAAAATTTAACCTTCTTAAAAAACAAATCAACCCATTCAGAATAAAAAAATGATTAAAATTTGATACAAATATATATATTTTTCAAATAAAATATATAATATTTATATAATTAAAAAATCGAATATATATATATATATTTAATACAAAAAAAAATACTCAAAATTTCCCATATAAATTTTCATCAATGTTGGTTCATTTTAAATAGGTAAAAAAAAGAAAATTTTATCGCTATAATTCACAACCAAATTTAAAATTCTAATTTTTAACAACTGCCATAAATACGAGAAAACAAAAAAAAGGGAATCTAACATAAATGAGAGACCACTCGTTTTTTTAAACCCCAAACCCACCCACCCCCTTATTTTCCAACTACCCTTATAATAACAGAAAAATACAAAGTAAAGGGGTCCAATTTTAATACCGTGTTTTTACGCATCGGTAATAATAGCTCAATAATACGTGCACTTTTTCTTTTATTCGGCTCGCAATAAACGCTTCTGTGGAAAATTTTCCACCCGCCCCACCCTGTTTTTCACGTCGACCTGGCGCATACGGAAAAACGGCATCGATGTAAAATTCAAAACGATAAAATATCATAAACGTGTAATCACGCGTGTGTATGTAACGGAAAGAGTAATCTGAAATGACATATCACGATACAAGCATATTGATCAAATTACACTCATGCAATATATAAAATATTATAAAAGGTTAGTGTAATTAAAATACATTTAATTCTTGTTATTCGATTTTTTTAAATTTGTGGAGCATATTCTCAAATTTTCCATATGTCGTATATATAATATTTATTTACATTTTTTTTTCTATACGTTTGCTTAGTAAAATACCTACCGTGTAAAAAGAGAGTTGACTGTATTGATCATAAAAATTATTAATCTCTTTATTGCACTCGTCAAAAATGTCATATGAAAATAAAAATATTAAAATCTTATTTCTCTACTAATTATTTGTTTTTTATATTAATTTAAAGAATATCAATGGAAAATAATATTTTTCTTTTCAGTAATTATCTTAGAAGTCTTCAACCCTAAAAATAATGTCATCTTTCAGTATCCTGATGATTTATAATTCTTATTTATATTTTTTGAATCTTTCAAATTTTTATTTATATTTGAAATTTGAGAAGTTCTACTTTAAGAGAACAGATTGTCATTAAATCCAAATATTTATATTATAAAGTGATTAGAAAATAATTAAAAATTCAAGATTCAAGAACATAAAACATTTTTTTTCAAATACTCAAAACATCATTGGTTTATATATCAAAAACAAATCACTGGTATAATTTCCACGGCTTCTCAAACTTTAATATTATTAATATATAAAATATTTTAATATTATATATACGAATTAGTCCTGAAAAAAAAAACGCTTCAATATATGCACTTACAACGTTCGTACTCTAATCGCGTTACACGTATAAATTCAAACAACGGACATACACAGCGACATTATGTGCGACTTTAAGATTTTTGCTACATTAAACCACGTTTCAGTTTTAATCGCTCGGTTCAACTCGGAAAATTCGTAGGATGGCCATTAGGCAAACGCTTTTGGAACGGGACAAGATGGTCTCGGAGCCTTAATTACAGGACACCCTAATCCCTTGCCCTCGTCCCCTTTCCCTATTACGATGCCCGCCTTATAATTGATGTTTTCATCGTGGATAATTATTATTGTTACACGCGTGTAACAACAATAATAACAACAATTGTTACGGCGACGTCGACTGCACACACACACACACACACACGCACACCTTTATGCGCTGTTTGTTCGATGCCCGCGGCGTTGTTGTCGCAAACGATTAAGCAAAACGACGCGTAAATCCGTTCCGGACTGTCAAGTGTTAACGACGCTTCGCTATATACACGTTCACGCTTTAGAATGCCACCTTTGTTCTGTACTGAAAATTTTAATAATCATTACGTTGTACGAGCACATTTATGAACTTATATATAAAATCTCTATTTTTCGCTAAATCTAATATATAGAAAACGTAGGCCATTATCCAAAAATAAATATAAAAAAGCACTCACATAATATTCGTCTCTTGCTTCAAAGTTAAAATAAAAAAAATTGTTTTTTAAATTTAATTTTTAAAATATTATATACCATATACGTGACTTTAAATTACAAAATATTTTCAATTATTATTACAATAACTATATATAATATTAAAAATTAAAACAAAAAGTGATCGAAAATTACAATAACAATATACTATTAATATTTCAAAATAATTTATTTACAAATTTTAAACAGCAGCTCCAGAGATGCTCGTTGTTAAATTTCATATAAATGATTCACAAACGGAAATATTATCGGTATCTAAGTAAACGATATTAAAAAATATATATATATTTTATAAAAGATACCACAATACACAAGATTATCTATAAAAATCAAAAACACTATAAAACATATATAAATCACTTATATCTGATATAAAGGAAGACAATAAAAACAGATGGTATTAACATCGGAAATGACATGCACGAAACAATAGACAACAAAAGTTGCGCTACGGCCAAAAACAAAATGGCCGCCGTTGATGTACGTTTAAAAATAAGAGTGCGCCATTCTCTATAATATGCCCAAGTTTTTATTTTGCCTTTTATCGACAAGAATGTATGCGTACATTATATATGTATATATTTACCGTTCTGTATTTGTGTATATATATATATATATATATATATATATATATATATATATATATATATATATATATATATTTATATTATATATATACACACAAATATATGAACGTTAAGTAACAAATCACTACAGACAGCGAAACAACGAGAAACTTTTAAGGCTTTCAGGTCAGAGCACAACACTCACACCAAACTATCGACACGAAACAATTCAACGGATGTGCGCCATTGTGAGAAACAAACGCAATATAGAATAAAACGAACCGAATTCTATATTTCTCACTTTTGATACGAATACAACCGGTTATGTCCTTATATACGATCCTTTATGTGTCCCATTGTATCGTACTAGAAGTGTTATGAACGCGCGTACATTCGTACGCTATATAAAAATACATAGTTCTATAATTTCTTCGCCTTATACGGTGAACGCACGAGCACATAATTCGTATAGCGCTGCGTACAATACGAGCTATGTGACGTCATCATGACAACACTATCGAACAATATACAACATACATAATACAACAATATCATACATTTAGACTCGTCTCAATCGATTATAATCGCCTTATTTTTATCATATAAAGACAATATGATTATTTTCATCTTTGTTCACCACTTATGGTAAGTTAATGCTAAAACTCAATTTAATTATTTTATAACAAATTTACACTCTTTCTGTATAATTTTATAAAGTAAAAAGTGATATCATTTTAAATAGAAATAAGATTTTCTTGTCTTAAATTAGTCCGCAACTATATATATAATCACAGACTAAACTGCATTTTCAGCATTGAAACATTAATTTTTTTTTAGTTTAAACTTGACAATTTTGACAAAAGAATTATTAAAGTTAAAATTTTTGATCCTAAAAAACATGGAATTATAAAAGATTGTGTAGATCAGTATACCTCAATATACTGTTTTTTAATAAAATTTCTGAAATGGTAGTGAAAACTATTTTAAAACCACTAAACATTAAATATATAAAAAAATTTAATATAAAGCTTTAAGTATTGATTTGTATGTATAATAATTTTAAGTTAAGAGTAAAAAAATTCGTCAAAAACACTGCAAAACGTCTCAAATACAATAATTACCTTTTTTTTCTTATTAAACCAAAAATTATCGCATAAAAAAATTCACATCATAAATAATTCATTCGTTTTACGAAATCAAATATTCGGAGATTTGTGACAGAATCGCGATACGAATCGACGATAAACGACACGAAATTTCACCTGATCGATAAAAACTACAAAACGCAATAATATATATATATATATATATATATATATATATATATATATATATATATATATATATATATATATATATACAACGTCGACATAAAATGAAATTTACTGTTTTTGACCTTATTTTCCCTCCGACCCGCGAGCTTTACCACCCCTGGATGTTTCATTTTCTGGAAGAATTACCCTGATGTGCTCTGATCGTTGCCCGGTGTGATCCTATTATAAAGATATAACCCGGTTCCTTTTGCGGTCCATTGAAAACCTTGATCCTCACCGTGGGTCTCATAACACTGCTTTCTTTCGTTCTCTTTTTTTTTCATTTCTTTTCTTCTTTCTACGAATAGAGGATACGTTTAAATCTCTACATTATATTATATATAATTTTATTTGAAATTTCCACTCTTCATATAATAAATATCGCATAAATAACGAAAAATTTGCTATAATACACTAAATATTAAACTTTTAAAATGATCCAATTATTTTAATATTTTCATATATGACTATCGTTTTTCTACAAAATTTATACTCTTTATATCGTTTTTGTTATAATATTTTTTTTTTTGGAATAAATATAAATTGCATTTAACAAATAACTAATAATTAATTTTTCAACACAAATTCAAAAAATAATCTATCATATTTTAAACTTGCAAATAATATAATTTATTGACACTTTTTTTATAAACAAACAACTCAAAAAAATGGATCAAAGTTAAACAAATATTCAATCACTTCTTAGTTTGAAAATATTCATACTAATTTTTTAACATTTTTATATATAATATTTTACTATGACTTTTATGTATAAAAAAAACAATACTGATTAATATCGTTAATTATGAATCATCTGTCATTAAAATAATTTTCATACTATATATAATTTACAAAGCCAATTTTTAAACGTTTCTAAATCCGCAACAGTGTAACAAATCGAAATTTTTATAAACATCCCACATCACATATATAAAATCGAACAGTAAATAATGACAAAACCTGAAAACGTGTTTTATGTACGCGATCGAATTTTATATACTTCAATCGTATAATAATGCAACGGCGACGCCAGAAAACGCATCAATACATTGTCGTATGGTTCGATTTAAAAATTTTTCAATTTCGAAATCGACAAAACTCCATATTGACACCAATAAATTCACATGTACTTCGAGCGACACCGGTGATTCTCGCCCGATATTACGTCGTAAAATCGAGTCGACGACGAAAACAACGCGCTTCAACAAAATAAACGACGAACGAACGAATATGCAATATTGCAACAGTGAAACTTTTTTTTTCTTTCCATTTATCGACGAAATCGATAAAAATGTCATCGACGAGTGAATTAACACTTTCTACAACGGATGCGATGAAATATGGAAACAATATCCGGTTAAAGCGATATTTTAAGTAACCGTCACTTTTTAACCGGCCTCGAGATCTCGACGACGAAAAAGCTTCTTTATTTAGATATTTCAGTGATTTTTACATTTTTTTTTAAATTTTATTTTATTTAATTTAATTTTATCCTAGATGATTATTCTATATAAATCATCGATTTTCAAAAGTAGATTAACTGTATGATCTTATTTTATTATATATATAATATTTTTCTTACTTTTAATGGTCGTAATATCTATAAATTTGAAATATCAATCCCCCCCCCCACAATTTATTATCTAAATTGAAATCTCTTATTAACAATTCACTTTTTTGAATAGAGTAATAGAATAATTATATAAAACTGACATTGATTGACAATCTTTACGAAGGGAAGACGCAGTATATATATATATATATATATATATATATATATATATATATATATATGCGTGTGTGTGTGTGTATAAACGAAATAGTTAAAAAGTTTTGATATATATAATCTAAAACAACCAGAATAATTTAATCTTAATAACTGTAAATTATCAGTTGCATTTTTAGCATATTTTTATAAAAAAAAAACAGTTGGATACAAAAAATAATACTAAATCATACTATTTATTGTATTTTAAATAAATATAATTAAAAACCACTAATTTAAATTATTATATAGTAATTTTTATTTTCTTCTCTTAAAAGTCTTAAATACTTCCATCATATTTTTTTTATAATATAATATTATGTTTTCGCAAACTTTAATTGTTCAATTTAGATCTAAAATTTTCAAATAGTCTAATTTCAAAATAATTCAAATCATTATAATCAAATAACGTTTGATCTAGAAAACAGACATGTCAATATTTTTACGTACAAATTTATACTTTTTTTCTGTATATTTTTTTTTAATAATCAATCGAATCTAAATTTTGAGTGAAAGAGAAAAAACAAAAAAAGGTTGACAATCACCGATCGACTCGGTAATATAAATGCAGCGACGATGAAGTTTTTAATATAAACATCAATAATTCATCATCTCTCTTGACACTTTTGGAAGTTAACGGTGCACCGTTGATAAAGTTCGATATTGTTTATTTTACGAAATGCAACCGTGAAAGTTTACACTTTTACAACAAAAATCAATAATGACTTTGTCGTTTGACTAACGATAATAATAATTTTTCAAATTAAAACGGAACAAAATGTTTATTATTATTATTATGCATTTTCGAAAGTCAAACAACGTTGACAACTTGATAACGAAACGACTATATCGCTTATACAATAAAAAAAAATAATACAACTTTTCTTATTATAACTACAATAATATTTTCTTTACGCATAAATAATAAATAATGACTAATTAATACTACTCAGTAACAATTCAATGTATTTTTTAAACTTGTTATCACTTTTTACTGCTTAAAAATTGAAATATTTTTTTTAATTATCCATTAATTTTAAATTAAATGATATATATTTAAATATATTTTTAATTTTTCAATTTTGAATTATTTTTTTATAATACTCTATCAACATTGTCTTAATATATTAAAATTTTATAATATAATAAATAATAGAATTTAAAATATTATTAATTCAATTACATAATCGATCCATAAAAACTTTCATTAACAAAAAATAATAAAGAGAAAATATTATCCGCATTTTTTTGTGCAATTTGTACTGTCAATTTCAAACACAAAACTAAAAACGAAAATCTATAAAAACAATTTTAAAATTTTCTTCAAAACCGTCACGAAGGCTTTATATTTCTCCTTGGATTACTTTCAAATACACTCACCTATATTTAATATTGATTTTCAAAACCTAATCTGACATCTATACATGAATGCAATAGAATAAATCCGCAATCGCATAACCGTAAATCGATTAGATTTCAATTCATAAAACAATATTAAAAAAAATAATAATTAGAAATTACACCTTATTTCATATATGTATATAAATTAATAATTCATATATGTTTTGTACGTTGATTGCTCGGTTATTCTAAAAGCGTCGTATATCATAACTCACCTCTGTTTGCGCGATATCAATCAAATCAATATAATTCAACAACGACGTCGGTCCGATGAATTCGTGGATAGAAATTACGTTAAAAGCTCGCCAACCCCTGGGTCTCTAAATTGTACCCCTAAAAACCCCCCCCATAGTCTGCATACATAAATGTTGATTAAATGATCAACATTTCATAATGCACATTAGAATAAGCTAATTGCGATCCGTGTACATTATGAATGTCCAATGTGCATAATACTAATCTGCATTCATGAATAAAAAGTTATTATATATCTTTAATAAAATAAATAATTAAAATAAAAAACATCATAAGTTAATCTAGTCCTTCAAATTGTGTTTCGAGATTGAAAACATTCACAAATTTACATACAAAATAAAGTCACTTTAATACATTTCATTCGACAACAATGGCATACAATTAACCGACACGAGGTTAACATTGAACTCACTTCAATACGACCGTCGCAACGATGTTTTGCAACAATTTGACAATGGTTAATCCGACCGAGTTAACGTCGAACAAATGGTTTCGAATGCAGAAAGACAACCCTCAGGAAACTTTCGACAAAACGCGAAAACCGAAAACGCTAATAAACGAAGCCTAAAATGTCAAAATAAGGAAATTTTACTGTCATCGATCGAAACCGTATCACACACATTTAGATCGTCGTTTTGAAAACAATGTGAATAATATTTTGTTCGTTCTAATACAATGAGTAGAATATCGTTTCAAAAACGAAAACGTTATCATCTCTCGTGGTTTCGCTACAAAATTTTAAACGAAATTCTTCGTAAATATTTAGATCGTTTTCGACAATAATAACAATCGTGCAATAATATTAAACTCGAACGACACTCGTTTCATATTCGATAACGACGTGCAGTTTCCAGTTAGTGTTTATATGAAAGCAGACGGTTGTTTGATGACGTTAATGCAAGTTGCAATGAATATTACAATTATTCGGAAAACTTACTTTGAATTGCACTTGAGAATTAGCTTTGAATCGATTCGTAAATATATGAAAATCATAATCAAAGTACAAATATGTCTTCATATAACACTGTGATCAAAAAGTAACGTGAATTTTTTTAATAAAATGAAAATTCTTTATTTATTCTTCTAATTCAATTTCATCCCCTTGAAAGTAATCCCTGTCCGATACTTTTGTCAACACTTTTTCCAGTCCTCGAAACAGTCGAAATAGCCTTATCCTTAGCCTTCGGTTTTTATCTCCTCAATCGTGTCGAAACGATTTCCTCGCATTGGTCTTTTAAGGTTGCTGAATAGCCAGAAGTCGTACGGAGCCAAATCGGACGAATAAGGTGGTTGCGAAACGATATGAATCGAGTTTTTGGCAAAAAAAATGAAAAGAACCAATGCAGTATGACATGGTGCATTATCGTGATGAAGGAACTAAGAATTGTAAAAATACGTGTCACTCGGAGATAATTAAACCTTTTGACAAACAGATTCTTGGCAAACGCTATAGATAATCTTACCAACCTAGGAAAAAAAATTACAATTTACCTGCCTTCCTAATGTCCAGGAATTTTAAATGACAATTTCACCTTACTTATTGATCACAGTAGTATATTGGTAGTAGTATTCTATATTGTCTATGAAATAATTGAAAACAATTTTAAATGTTTTCAGCAACAAACAAAATGTAACAATAGACACAACACAGAATTATATTTATTTTATATTTTAAATCTTTTTGATACTTTTTTAACTGAAACATATAATAATATGTTTTTTAAAACATTTACTCACAATTTAATCATGGAAGTAATTTTGAAATATAACATTTAGCATAATGAAAAACTCATGGGAAATAAATATGAATTACCTTTGATACATTAATATATCAAACGAACAGCTGTTTCATCTATTATATGTAATAAAATTGATATAAAACTACCCAAAATTTTATCAATATCATATATATTAAACAATCCTTATAATAACCAGTGTTTTTATATTGCAAAATATAGTAACGCCATCTATTATCAATATATAAAATATACGAAAATTTTATTGTATATTATTGATGTTTTCATATACTTAATGATAATCGTTTGTTCGATATCTTAATGACCAGATGACATTAAATATGTAATACAAATCGATAATATATTTTGTATTATATAATCAAAATATACAACTGAATTATCGATTTTTAATAACTAAAACATCAGTCAGTTAAAATAAAAATATAAAATTTCATTAAATTATTCATTTACTTATAAAAAAAATATTAAAATATTGCCGTATAATATATTTTAACACAACTATCAATCACAATTATAAATGTTACTCGATGTTAAGATTTCAACTCGACTCAATCGATAATGAAAAATGAACAATATATATATATATATATATATATATATATATATATATATATATATATATATATATATATATATATATATATATTATTTTAATATATTATATATTAAAAATAAATTCAGTTTTCTTATCAAAATATATTCGTTATACGACATGGATATTACTCGGGCAGTTTTCAGACGAAACGAACGACGTGGAAAAATTGATCGGTTTATTTACGACATTAGAAACTGGATATTATCGAGACTTAACAGAAAACCAATTCACAGCACAAAGAGCATAAGTGCCATTAAAAGAATATATAACAGTCGTTTTGAAAAATATTATACAATAACGTACTATAAATATATATACAATTATCGCTGTGTAATAAATGAAATACGTACTTGTGATTAGTAATGCACTTATATCATTTTTTTTTATTCTTTTCAGTCAATTTTCATATATTAATTTATAGTCACAGTTGAAAAATAACGACAATGATGCAGCATTTTCAATGTATCTATCGAACAGTAATCCGGATAATATCGACGGACTTTATTGCCTTAATCCCTATGGGTATTTGAATAAACATAAAATGCGATTATTAAATTCCAGACTGAGCTTATGCTTTGGAATTTTTAAATCCTGTTAGTTCTTTTATTTTTGATTCGTTATCCGTTTTGTTTTATATTTTAGATGTAATTTATTATGCGATTTTTTGTATTACATTCGATTTTTAAATCATAAATATATATTTTATTATTAAAATGCAACAAATCGATTTCGATTTATTTATTTTTTTAACAATTTTTAATATGACATTTAAAATTACTTATCAATTTTATTCAAGAAGAACAAATATATTGATAATTTTAAAAAAATAGCAAAATATCAACAATAATGCATTCTAAATTATCAACATCTTTACTAAAAAAAAATTTTTAATTTCATCAATTTTCAACACTTTCTATAGACTCTTTAAATTTCTCTATCATATTCTTGATTAAAAATATATTTCAACTATAATTAATAATGTCATTAAAAAATGTCAAATATATTTTAATTCGATTGATATCAACGTATTCTAAATATACTTTGACTAAATATTAGCATAAAAAAATACTAATTTATTAATAATGATATAAATAAAATTAAAAAAAAACAATTTTCCATCTATTATTATTATTATTATTATTGAAAATAACACTCGATTCTTATGTCAATCGAAATTAATTCGCGGAAAATTCGGCGACCTCGTTCAAAATTTATAAATTCCCGGAAAATTATCCATCTTTCCTTTATGCTCTGTGAAAATTTTATTATTTTATTTAACATTATATAAACTATATATATATATATATATATATATATATATATATATATATATATATATATATATACATATATACATATATATATATATATATATACATATATATATATATATATATATATATATATATACATATATATATATATATATATATATATATATATATATATATATATATATATATAATTCGCTCTTTAACAATCTTAATCTTATATAAGCGATCGATATCATCATCTATATTAACATCGAAACACAAAGCGTAACATTAATAAATGCACTCATATGAAAGTACACGATATTCTATAAGGTCGGGCATGGCAATCATGATAAGGCTGGCATAACACTATCTATTCGACTGGGAACCGAACCGAGCCAATTCGACACGCATATTCTGCAATAATAACATGTATAACATTCAAATTGCCTTATATAACGCTATACATAATATCGTTTTCCGTATCAAATTGTTCAGTGTCAGTATAGCCTGAGAGACGTTATAATTAAAAGTGAACGACTTGTACTTATATTATTATGCACAATGTACAATAATTGCATTAAAGTAATTGCATACATTTAAATAATTATTATCAATGATATATTTCAATTGTTTATTATATAATAATTAATATTATTATCGTATATATATATATATATATATATATATATATATAATGTAAGCGACGCCGCGCGATGACGACGACGGTCTCACGCTGATTTATATAAAATATCATCATCATATTATTTGTACAATTCAATATTAAATGACATTTACAACTCAAAATATGCATAATCGTCATGTCGGCCGTTCAATTTATTACTAAATAATTTTGACAGCTGAGCTCTTAATATACGGCTATAAACGCGAACATAACAATACTTTTCGTGACCATAATTTTATACTTTTTTTTACACGTTATCTTTATTTATTTATTATGCTTTTTTTATTTACATACGATTTCAATTATATTAATACTAAATACACATTCGTTGATATCTTTCAACGTAAACAAACATTTATAAATAAATATAAAATATTGCAAAATGCGTAATAGCAATTAGATGAGTTTTTGAATTATGTTACTTTTATAATATTTGCAATTTAATTTTAATAAACTGAATATATATATATATATATATATATATATATATATATATATATATATATATATATATATATATATATATATATATATGAAAAAGATGTACATTTCGAATGATCTAACATACACTTGTATTTAAATAAAATATTAAATATATTTTTATTATTTAAAAATATATCTTATTTATAATTTATTTGACTAAATCAAAATATCAAAAATAAATTTTCATTCAACATTTATAATAAAAAAAAAACCAACAATACTAAGAATAAAAACTCGTCCGTTTTTATTCTTACACTCAAAAAACGCGTACTACGAACTCAACGATCATTTTTCGCAAAAACGTCAAAAAATAAACAAACATTATTAAATTTTATGAATCGATCGCATTTTTAAAATGTATCTAGAAATACGAAAATCGTATTATTATTATTATTATTATTATTTTAATTCGAATCTTTGGTATAGTAATTTTGATAGATATATCCGTTAAACAGCGTAGTTTTCGACGTTTAGATAACAAAACTCGCGAAATTATTTATCGAGTTTGATAAACAACAATAACAACGTATAAATTGCTTTCGAATTGTGTAAATTGTAATGCAAACACTATTATTAACGGTTTCCGGTGTCGAAGCACTAAATATTCGCTTTAATGGATTCCCCCGAAGCCAATATGTTTATCGATTATATGTTCACATAATTATTATAATTTTTATCAATCCTCATTCACTCATATCAAACAACGCAATTAAAACATCATATCGACTATATTTTATACGAATATTCGATATATATATATATATATATATATATATATATATATATATATATATATATATATATATATATATAAATTTATTAATTTATTATTGAATCGAATGTATTGTTTTTGTGTGTTTATTCCCGTTGGATATTGCATATAAATATAAATACAAAATGATCCAGCAATCAAAATTTTATCAATATAGTTTGTTTTATATTATTCACGTTTGTTTAATATAAAATTCAAATATGACGTTTTATTTGCACTTATATAATATTTGATATAAAATTAAGTTAAATTCTAAATAATTATCTATCGTAAATATGAGATAAATTTTATTAAATATTAAAATGAATGATTTAATAAATCATAATTACTTTATCGTTATATATTTTAATACATTCGCAATCAAAAAGTCCTACAATTCTACAATTTATATATGATTATTTTTTTAGTTTTGATTTTTATATATTTTAATTAAATTAATTACACGACATCCCTTTGAAGTTCGATAAATTTTTCAAAATAAAAAAATGTTGATTTAATTTTTTGCATTATCGAGTCTCCATCTCTAAGCTCAAGCGTTCAAAAGTTTTAATATATCGTAGCGACTTTGTTATATTTAAAATTGAAATATATAAATATCTTAAATTGATTTTAAATAAGTATAAAATTAAATCATTTTATTAGATAACATGTGAGAGCAACGTAAATTGGTTCGAAATTAACTAAAATAAAGATAAGAGAATTTTTCATCTCAAATATTCAGATGTTATTTTATATATTATTTAAAATTTCAATATCACAATATAAATAAATATATTGTACAATATAATACGCACATTTTGAATATATTATAATATATAAGTGTAGCGAAAGAGTCGCAAAATCGCATTTCAGTTCAACAATGAAAATTTACGAATAAACGAAGAGGGCGACCGAAAAAGAGCGGTCCTTACATTTTCCGGGAAAAACTCTCGACGATTTATCGCCGCGAGTGGCTTTTCCGCGTCGAACGGACGATTTCGTCGCGGGGGATGAAATCGTCCCCCGTCTCCCCCGATTTTCGACCGTCATTATTGAAAACACCTAAGGGCGAGGACGCGAATCTTTCGAAATAACAAAGATGATTAATTAAGAGGCCACTTGCGACCCGCCCGCCCTTTTTTCAGATGAGCACAAAAAGCCTCCGAGCGATCCGCTCTCGTATATTTAAGCTCGTTTTGCGGCCTCTAAACGGATGAAAATTGCTTTTTGTGCCCACAATTGACAGACATAATTTGATTTAGTGATGGGGAGAAAATCAACAGCCGAATCTCTGGCAATTTTACTATCGTATTAATAAGATGACCAACCGTTTTCATTTAGGAAGGACAGTCTTGATTTTTATGAGGTCGTGTTCCCTTTTTATAAGAATTTCTTCTTTTTCAAAAAGGTTGTCCTCCTATTTGTTCTTTTTAAAATGTCTTTTTATTAAGTAGATTTTTAGATTTAAACTATTTAACTAAATATCTATCTACCTTAAAATCTTTATTATCATAGATAGATTTTAAACCAAAAAAAACGGTTTTTTTTGAGTCATCAGAGTTTTGACAATCACAATTCAAAAATCTATTCAATGAATATAAATATGTCCTCCTTTTTAACGAACGATCTTCCAACATGTTGTTCTAAAAAGTTAGTCACCTTATAATTAACATTTTCATTTTTTGAATGTCAAAATTGAACGATATTTTCTATACTTAAAAATATTTATGTGTTAATTTTTTATTAATAATATTCCTAATTAAAATGAACAAAAATAAAATTTATATGAAATATATATATATATATATATATATATATATATATATATATATATATATATATATATATATATATATATATATATTATTGTCGAAGTTGAATATCGAAGTGAGAAAAGTCGTTAACATAAACGAATCATTCGTTTTTCACGAAAGTAGTCAGGCAATGGTTTTCGCATCGAAGCCCATTTAAGTCGCTCCAGTCTTCTCTCTGGGCCCCAAAAACCCCTTCTTCATTATTTAATCTTTCTTGGTCGTAATTAAAATTCCGATTTTCCGGCAATCGATATTAATTACAAGGCGCGAATTTATTTACGCACGCCGAAAGCTTGCCTTATAAGACCGATTCGTGTTTGACATAAAATACTCATTTTTCACATACATAAAATAAAATAATATTTTTTTAAATTCGTATTATGTATACAAATATCTAAACTGTTTTTTAAATTGATTTTTAATATTGTTATCTACAATTGTTTTGCTTCAAAAAAAGGTGTATTGTTCATGAAAAATTCCATTGAAATGGTTTGTTTTTATATCAAAATATTTTATTGTATATGTTTTATAAAATGATTTTTTGAATCATTTTATATATAAAAGAATTCTATAATTCAATATTTCTAAATTCCATTTTTTAAAGTTTATTAATTTGAACGAACAATGATATCGTCAAACAATGACATTTCAATTTTATAAAATCAACTTTTCTTTGTTATGACAAAAATGTCCAATTATTAAAAATATTGATTATATCTATTTTTATAAGTACTAAAATATAATTTTCTATATTATCAAAAATGAAATAAAAAATATATTACAATAATATATATGTTTAAAAATGTGACCGATATTTTTAATATTTTCAAACGTAAATAATAAGACGTAATAACAAGATTAAAACAGCACAAACTCACTTTGATCCGCGATAAACTCGTGAAAAAATAATGCGAGAAATACTTTAAGCTCTTACGGCTAATGCATGTTGTACCTTATTAAACATCCCCCATTCAAAAGTTCCGAATTCGAGGTGTTGCATATCCGCCCTTACTACCCCCTTATCTTCTTGCTCGATTCGTTCTTTTTCATCCCCTATTTTCGCGTCTCACCTTTTCCAGTTACCTACGAACAAGTGCTTAACTCGATTTAGCACCTACAATTCAGTTTTGAGTCTGTTTTATAAAGCGCTAGCCCGCTGCTTAACTCTGAACGCCTTTCTCCCCCTTAGACCCCCCAGGGGGGAGGAGTTTTAATAAAACAGTTTGCAAAATGGCTTTATAAAACGCTTTAAGAACCTAGTAGCTCGGAGCTTACAACGTCCGACTCATTACTCGTTGCACTCGAGATATTATATATATATATATATATATATATATATATATATATATATATATATATATATATATATATATATATATATATATATATATATATATATATATATATATATATATATATATATATATCTGGAATTTTGTATTCGGCTGAAAAATCACAAAAATATATGTATAATATATGAAAGAAAAATGCAACACCAACAAATATATACATAAAAAGACGAACAGATTGAACAAGTAACGTTCTATAAATATTTGGGGACATATATCACAGCAACTTAATCCCCAAATCATCCGTTCAGATCTCCAAAAGGAGATCCGTTAGGATAGAACAAGCTAGAACGCAATTCATAGTCATAAAAAAGTTTTTAACACCTGAAAGCACAAGTATGGAACTAAAAATATGTATGCTTAGTTTATACATTTTTCTCGTTCTTTTACAAGGTATTGAAATATAGATACTAGACCCTGAAATTGAAAACTGAAAACGGTTAAAATAAGAAAAATTCAATACCTTGACCACATCTTGAGAAATGATAAATATAGGCCTCTCCAGATAATTTTGGAAGAAAACATTCAGGAGAAAAGATCAATATGATATCAAAACTCATAGCTGAAAAATTTTCATTGTTAGTTCATCTATTGGTTAATAGAACTCTTTCGAAAGTTTCGTTATCTAGCCGTAAAGATCTCCAACCTTTTTAAAAAGACTATGTGAAGAAGAATATATGAAAAATATGCCTATTGATAAGTATTTAAGCATACGAATTTTCATTGTTATATTTTAAGGGATAAAATACTAGTTAAGCCATTGTAAGCGTATAAAGATTTTAAATGGTAGCCACGTTTCAGTTTCTCTGTTTAAATTGACTTTAATTGATGAAATAGAATCGTATTTAACTTGCAATCGACACCGGTTCGATCTATATATACTTCAATGAAATACCCACGAGAAAAACACCTCTAATAGAAACAGCTTAAAGCCGTTCGTATTTATTTATTAGAAATAAATTGTATTTCATTTAATAATTTACGCTTTAAAATGTCAAAATATTGTTAAAAATAATTTAATATAGAATATTTTTTTTAATAATTCAGTGAATTTTTAACATGATTGAAATATTTATCATATCATTAATAAAAAAAAAACCTTTTAAACTTCGATTGGAACGCCAACAAGAAGAATTGATATATTTAAATATAACCTTATAATATAAAGACTCAATATTAAGGTGACCAACTTTTTCACAACAAAAAGAAAGATACAAATAAGTTGTCGAAACTCAGACAACTCCAAAACAAAAAAGATTAGTCTTAGAATTGATTCCAAAAAAACGTTAACTTAAATGTCTACTCAAAAAAAAAAATACAAAAAATAGGACGTTTGGTCACCGTATTGAGTATAGAAGTTAGGGTGCCTATGATATCCATTAAAACAATTTCTAACACTTAAATGATATTAAAAATTCTTTTAAATATAATCTACCTTATTGATGATGGAGTAGAAAATATTAAAACATTGCAAACTATATAGAAAGAATATCTTGAATTGATAACCATCAATAGTAAATGTGTATAGGATTTGAGCCATCAAAAATATAAATCAAACAGATAATCACCAATCTTTGGATACAAAGCGAAGATTAATAATAATTTTAATACCATATAAACTTTTGATGTATGAATATCTCTTTTAAATCTAACAACACGATAAACAAACAAACCGTGCCGCGTCATCAATTCACATTACAATTCATAAATATGTGATATACCATAAACGATCGCCAGAAAATGTAGCGAAAACACATTATAGTGGAACGGCTGAAGAAAAATGGGCGATGCGGGGTACGCAATGAATTTGATAAATAATTTGCGAGTCTTAATTCCCGCGGAAAAACTTGGCCGCTTTGTGCGAAATTTACACCGAACGCTTTTCCTTTTATGTTGAACGCGCTTTTTGTTTCGCCTTAAGGGAGACATTAAGCGTTTCGAGAATTCACGAACGTTCGAGCGCCTGGCGCGTTTAAAAACCGACCCGCGGATAAAACGGCGAGTTCGCCGGCCCTATTAAATTTAACGGGCGAGTTTTGTCTTGCGTCCGACTTGGAAAAATTCGTTTTTTTTTTTCTTCTTCTTCTTCAAACATTTCAGCCGTTTAGTTTCGTTCGTAATCTAGCCGCAGTGTGCATTAGAACTTTTTTACTACTAGTTTGTAATTAAATAAATAATTCGATGATTCTGCTATACGTGCAATCTCGGACGATGAAAATTTTGTTAAACTTTTCAAAAAAAAAGATAATTTTTTTTCTAGTTCTAATAATTAAATTTGACTTGTAAGTCAATTTTCATAAACGTTAACAAATTTTATGTAGAAATTCAAAATTATTAATTAAAAAATATATTAATTTATATTTTAAACATACAATTTAATTCAGAAAATAATATTCAAACAGGTCTCTCAGACTTACGACAAAAAAATTTTAAAATCTACAATTGAGAATTGCTAAGATGATAATCGACCATAAACCATTAGAATAATACTTATTTGTGAATATAGTTATATACTTAACCAACTAAAATAATAACAATTATAACCATTATATTTGTTTATATAATATATGTATGTCTATTTTATTATTTTTATTTATTTTTGTACAAATTTCGATTTACGTTCAATGTTAGAGAATAAAACCCCATCGTAAGTCGAGAACTAACTGTACTATATAAATTAAATATTAAGATCGTTGATATCCAAACTTTTTCATTTATCCTTTTTTCAATTAAGAATATCTCGTTAATTTTTTCTCATATAATTGTAAAAAATATATTATATATAATATAATATCAATATTTTTAAAAATATTAATGAGAGATCCAGAAAGAAAATTTCAACACTTCTTCTGAATTATTGCTTTAATTAATATTTGATATATATATATATATATATATATATATATATATATATATATATATATATATATATATATATATATATATATATTATGCTACCTCTTAGTTTTAGAAACACCTAGTTATACGTCGAAACAATTTAATGTTCAACACTCTATAATTGAATTTAAGATTTATTGTTTAAAAATGTCTCAACCGTTAAAAATCTATTACAGTAAATCGAATATTTATTCACATTTTCTCAAACTTTACTATACGATACATTATTAATTTATTAATAAATAATTAAGAATGTTATAAATCAAATATCAAAAATTGTATCAACGATTTCTTTTATTTATATCATACAATATCACCTTTATAGTAATGAATCTAGTCCAGGGATCGGCAACCTGCGGCTCCTTGGATGTGAAGCCGCGGCTCTTTAGATCATATATGTGTTGTTGTTCTTTTTATTTTTATCTACAAGTAACATTGTTTGGTAAAGTTTAAATTTTCTACTTTAATAACAATACCAAACTATCGCACCTATTGAATTTGTTTGGTCAATTGTTTGTTATTGAAGTACAAGTTAATGTTGTATTTAAATGTTCAATTTTTTTAATTTTTTACTTAAACTTGTCTAGTAATACCAAATATATATTATTTCATTTGTTATAAAAAAACACTACTTATATAAGAATAAATAAATATTTTTCTTGCGAATGAATAGATTAGTTTTTTATGAAAAGCAAGTATATTCATTGTTGAAATGAATTTTTTTTTTAATTTTATAAATTATAATTTTTGACTCTTCCAACTCAAAACATTGCCGACCCCTGGTCTAATTAAAAGACTCATATCGATTATATATATATATATATATATATATATATATATATATATATATATATATATATATATATATAATATTATTTATTTGAACTACATCTGTTTGTATTATACGGATCCTTTTGTACCGTCGTAAGTATGCATATATAATCGTTCGTCGAAGGCTTTATCGCAAAAATGGTGCTTTTATGTCATGATACGTCACATCATATTACCGTGGCAGTAAAAATTTTTACGAGTCTTCCCATTGTGCATATTGTTCGCAGATAAAATTTTATTGTTTTAACTCTATACTCACTCGCTCGGGCGACGAGTGTGTGCCGATCACGAATAAATATATCGAATTTCGTTCCTATATATATAAATATATATATATATATATATATATATATATATATATATATACAGGTCATGACGAAAATTAACCGTCGATACGAGAAAAAAATAGTATATATATATATATATATATATATATATATATATATATAATATTCGCCAATTATAGAATTTGCAGCGTGAATAATTTAATTGAATTTTAAACAAAATTTAAAATTACATTGTCGAATGGAATCTCTTTAAATAACGTCGAAAAGGAGAGAACTTAATGAAGTTCTATGAGATCAGCTGCTTTGACAAAATGAATAAAACTCCGGTTAAATTCGTTCAATCGATCAATCGTTTTTTTAATTAAGAGTGTTTTAAATGCAGTTTCACCGAAGAATGCTTCCAATTCTTTGAGTTGATAAAATCGCAAATTTAAAGGTTCCACTGAAAGTTGCATAAAATCAATAGAAAATTCACCGATTATCAAAATTTGAAAAAGAATATATATTTTCCTTCGATAAAATTTTTAAGCGAAAAAAAAATATAAGACATATACAAATGTTCCAATTGTGTGTTATATAATATTTAGTCTCCAATTGTCTAATAATAAATAATTTATATATCATTCTTTGGACTATCCTATATATGTATATTTATAAACAATATAAAAAGCCTACGTGTAGAATCTTGTAAAAATTTTCATTAATATTATTATTTGTACAACTTTCAAACCTTAGGAAAACACATCGAATCAGCCACCCCTTTTCGATTTTCTTTTTCTGCATTTCCCATTTACAACCTCCAACAAAATCCGCCTTCATGAAAAAGCGTAATATTGTTAGCATTGCAAATTTATGAATATATTATGTACAAATTTATCCAGCAATTTTCATGAAAATTTTCGCTTTTACGCTATCGTTATTACAAGTTAAAACAAAAGGAAATAAAAAAATAATACAAAATTTCGGTCACGATTTTTCAACTGAAATATAATCAATCACTATCCGATACTGTTATTTCTTAATTATATATTTTTTTCTGTGTTTTTTTTTTAATATTCCATTTATATATATATATATATATATATATATATATATATATATATATATATATATATACACATATATAATACAAGCTTAACCCGGCCAAAATTCGGTAATCTTTATTAATTAGTTGTTTGAGAAGGTTTAACTTTAACGATCGCTCTTTAAAATATTCATGAAGTTTTCCCTTTTTCATACGATAGTGTTAAGGCTTGATTTATGAATAAAAAATACGTTTATAAAATACGAAATATATATCTTTTTTTCGCTGAAGATTAATTTTGAAATGAATTTTATCACTCGTTAAATATTTTAACTTAATTAAGTGTGTCATGTTTAAATATATGTATTAAAAATACATTAATATTGGAGAAAATAATGACAGTAATACCGCAGCGCCATCTATAATTTATATTCAGTAATGCAGTAACTCAACATCATTTAAAAAATATTTTCATTATTCAAATTTAATCATTCAGTTTCTAGTCAACTCATTTACATAAAAGTAAAATAACATCAATCTTTTCTAGTCTGAGCCTTTAATTCCAAATGTATAATACCTTAATTATATTTGGCAAAATTGAGTCATCAATTTTAAGTCTAACTTTTGGTATATATATATATATATATATATATATATATATATATATATATATATATATATATATATATATTTGGTAAATTTCACATTTTTTTAATATTAAAATATAATCATGCCAATAATTTACAACTATAGACATTACAACTTAATCCAACGGTTCTCAACGTAAACTATATTTATTAATAATTAAAATCAAGAATCGCGTACAAAAAATATTGAAAAACATTGGTCTGATCAACGAAATTTAATATTCACATTTACTAAACATTAATATACATGTCATATGGAAAGCATATTTAAATCATATATTTATTGTATTTTATTTTAAGTCACCTCATATATAATTTTTTTATACTACAGGTATTCGATATTTTTTTTTATACTTTTTTATTTTTAGATTGATAATTATAAAGCTATCAAAAAAAATAATTTATTATTATACAAATATTGAAAATGATTGTAATCGATAACAATAACAAATTTCAAAAAATATACATTTAAAATCTGTTCAATGAATTTAATATCCATTCCGTAATCTAACTACATATAAATTGGAAACATACAGCCAAAATAGAAGTATATTCACTATTCAGAAGTGCATTCGCCTCTTCTAGGAGACGAAAGCATGCTACTCGGTGCTAAATTTTCATCATTATTGCGATGCTGATGATTTCCCAAGAGCGCTTAATACAGCATCAAAACCGGTATAATGGAAAATTGTACGAAAAACCGATTTCAATAGAGATATTTTTAAACTTCAACGACTGCGTTTTATGATTCTCGAAACTGAAATCCGACCAAATATTTTAAATTCAAATCCAAATACACATCATAAATTCGATTTGCAACTATCGCTCGGCACTATCTAAAATGTTAAATAAAAAAAAATCGATTCAACATCTACGACAAAGACACTAGCGCCACAGCGGACGAATAATAGTCATTTTAATATCGAATTAAAACTCGAATACGGGACGATCATTAAATCTGAAACGCGATAAACGTGCAAATGGAAATTTTAAACTCATCGACCATAAAAACGACACCCCTGCAATGTATATATATATATATATATATAATAGTATAACCGAGTGTACGAGATCGCGTCTATTGCTTTTACTAGTGTATTTACAGACTGAATTTGCGGCTGGTACAACGGCTATAATGACCACAATAACCGGGTCGTTGTCTTCGATATTAATTTTAATATTTCTTCGCATTCCGATTTTGAATTTAACAATTTTCAACTATATACAAAATTATTCATTTTTTTTATATTTATAATATAATAAAATTAAAATATTCATATTGTATTAAAAATATTATATTATTTTTATAACTCTGTAAACAATATATAGAATATTTTATATTATTATAGCACTACTATATACTATCTATTTTATTCATAAATTATATAAAAATTCGTAATGTGATTCGGGTCTTTTCAATCTCAATAGATGTTAATTTTAATAAACATTTCCAAAAAATTAAACCTTATAAACCTTAAAAAAACTAATAAATTATTTTCAGATCATCGAAGACTTTGGTGGAGTCTAAAAATAATCCACTAGATATTCTTAACCAATAACTTATTAAATATTTATTTAATTCGACTTTTTAATTAATTAATTTCTAATACTTATTTCGAATCAATAGCACATTGACTACGAACGTAGTCAATTAACACAATGACTGCGGGATAAGCATATATGCAAAATACGTATTCCACAACTGCATATTCTGTTTTAGGAATATTTTTAACACAGAAATTATTTACGAAGTGCACATTCATTTCGACTGTTTTAAAATTTTGTCAAAAATAATAAGTGCGGTCCGCGGTCCTTCGGTTGACAGCTGCCGTCGACCGGAGACGCCACATGTCGCAGTTTTGCTGAAATTCACACAAAATTACGTGCCGGACCGGGACGGAGAAAAGTCGGATGCTACGAAAGCGAAAAAGGTGATGGATCACTGCCGTTCCCGATTCAGATCTAACTTTATTACCATAAATGTCTACATGTCGACGTTTCGACGCCAAAACTGTATAAACGACGAATGCCGGCAAAACTGTCAACTTTACTCCGCGACATAATAAATATTAATTTATCACATTCTGACGAATTTATATATATATATATATATATTTATTAAGACTTATTAAACAATAATTAACACACTAGATGACCCCGTGGATAATGTGTTAATTTTTTTTTTCATTGCGAATTCTAATAATCTATGTCGATCTAAATATATATTATGAAAAATTTTAATAATATTATCGCATTATTTATATGTTTAGACGGAAAAGGAAAAATGTGGAATATTAGTAGCATTTTATTTATTTTATTTTTTTCATAATGGTGACCTCTTGACCGTAGGATCTCTCTAATGATGGTCGCGTGATTGATGTATCAAAATAGATTATGGTGGATGTTTTCCAGGGTTCGGTTGGTGGCTGTCTTTAATCCCTGATAAATTGCCTCGTGTCCGGGAAAATCGGAGGAAAATTACCAAATGAATATTTGCGGTCATCGACATCGCCATTATAATACGCAACTATCGCAAAACCAATGATATTTTCATTTCGAACAATTGTTAAAATTTATTTTATATTTAATACTTTTAAAATATATTATACTAAAATTATGTATTTTTAACCTTTTTAATTAAAAAAAATAAAATTTTATAATAAATGAGTATAGTTTTTTGATGCGTCGACGATAATTATGAACTTTCTATCGTATATTTTCATATATGCATTTCGCGCACTTGCACCCTTTGGTTTCCCCATATATTTTTATTATACACGCCTATCGTTAAAAATATGTCCGAAACAGTATCGTATTGCTGTTAATATTTTACGAAGATATATGACAATAGACATATCGGATCGATGCCATTATATTAATTGAATTACTCATACATTTTCTATGTGCAATCTGTCTATTCTTTTTTTTCCATATGTCTATTTGTGTGTGTGTATGTGTTGTTAAGCCGTATTATTGTGCTTTATTTGTTTACGTATTTATTTGTGGAAAAGTGTGCTTTGCTTTTGAAATGAAGTTATTGTCATAATGAAAAGCGACCGATGAATTATTGATATTTGGCCTTTTTTTCGTAAAAACAAATTCAATCAAACCGAAAAAACTCCATCCAATTCATTTTTTTTTTGTTCATCATTTTAATTGTTTTCCTTTTTTCATATTATTTATATATATTCAATTTAAAAATTTCAATGAAATAATTACAATTTTAAATAATTAAAGTCAATTTCAAATCTTATCTAACACAATCAAAATTTATTTATCCATCTTTTATATCAAATTTTAATTTAATTAGATTCATAATTGATTAAATGAATAATCATAAAATATATTAATGACTTTTAATACTTTGAAATGCAATTATTATAATCACGTAACGCCACTGATTTATTGCACATTATAAACGGATATAAAGTCGCGAACAAATCTTCGCGAACGATATTTTGTATTCATAATAAGACATATCCGAATAAAAAATATAATATACAATATTAAATCGTATTACCATAAATAATACTTAATTCGGATTTCTAACATAATAAGCTTCGCCTTATACGGCGATTTACGATTTTTTCCGAAGTGTAATAATAAAAAATAAACGCGAACGGGTGCGTAATTTCGCACTTTACGTATATTAAATTTTCTCGGTAAAAAAAAGAAAAAAGTACGACGCGACGAAAGTGGAAAAAAATTGAGGGGGGGGAAGGAAAAAATAGAAGTGTAAATAAGCAAAGACGTCGTCTAGTCGACGACGAGGACGAAATAGAAGCGCAAAAGGGCTATTTTTATGATCAACATAAAATAAGCCGGTAAAAGCTTTTGCAATTTTCCAGTAGAAGTGAAATTAAAACGGCCGTCAACCGATACGCAAATCCGCCTATCTAAAAGCTTGTTTATTGCTAGGCCTTTATGAAAACGAACGAATGGAAGTTTTTTTTTTTCAATATTTATATATTTATTATTATTTTTCTTTTTTTGAAATTAAAAACCTCAAAACGATAATTTCAATTCATACGGCAATTTTTCCAGTGCGCTGGTTATTTTTTTTTATTCTTATTTACGATTGAACGCGCTATGATTGGTTGGTTTTTCGATGAAAATTAAAAAATATATATTTAAATAAATTATTATAATTAAATTCTGAAACGTCTCTAAACCTATATAAATGTATTAATATTTATTTTCATATTAAAATTTAACTTTATTATGTCATGAATTACAAAATAAAATCATTAAAACTGATATAGATCTGGGTAAAAATCGTATAAGAAAATTATAAGATTCAGATTACATGTACTATGTGACTCGACTTTATATAAAAATAATTGAGTAAAAAATATTTTAAAAATCTCATAATAAATTTATTTAAGAAGTATTGAATAATAGAAATAAAATTTAATTTTTATAGTCAGTAGAATTTAATATATATATATATATATATATATATATATATATATATATATATATATATATATATATTTAATATAAAATAGATAATTTTCATTAAAATCAAAAAATATCTGATTTGTCAAAATTCAAAAAAAAATTATATATATAATTTTCATTATGATTAAATCAACCAATTACAATATTAATATTGATGTTATAAATTGTAAGAAAATTTGTGTAATCGTCCTAAAACAAAATGGCTTTAAAAACTAATCTAAAAATGGAAAATCATAACGAATAGTAAGCTCGGTCGATTGATTACATTAAAATTAACGATCATATTTTATATCGAATTCGACGTTGAAAATGAGAAAAAAATAATAGAAACTGACTACGACTTGATAGAGAGGGACGAAAAGAAGAAAAAAGGATGACGCTGAACGAGGGAGAGGCGGAAAAGCGGCAGGAAAAACGGAAAAGGCTAAAGTTTGGGAGCGGCCGTCGATGCAATGGCAAAATATTGACCAGGAAACAACCGGAAAATGACCGACAACCAATTAAAACCATATCGGTTGATTAAAAACTGAAATATCATCAATTATATTACTCAGTGACGGCACTAAATGGAGGGGGCAATTTCAAAATAGAACATAAATTACATATTATTTTCAATTTTATATACGATTAATTTAATATGATTTATTTTTGAAAATAAATCTTGAATCTAAACAATGAGAATAATATATAAATCGGCTTAACTGATGATTTATTTTATTAATTTATTGTGTATATTTTATAGTAAAAAATATCGATATCATATAATTCACAAGATGGAGTATTGTTAATTCTATTTTAATATTAAAATATTGTATTACTCATACACATGCACAATAATACCTTTAATACGTTCCCCGTTTATCAAAATAAAAAATTTAAAAAAATTCAACAGTCGACTTTGCAGACTGCTGAAAGGGAATAAATGGATGAAAAAAAATGACGAACGAAAGAAAAACGCGGACGAAACAGTGTTTTTCATGCTGAAAAACCGACCGCCTATTCACTTTTATAGAGAAGCTCTACGAATGAGACGACGACGACGACAACGATGATGATGATGATGATGATGAAAAAGATGGTAACAAAAAAAAAACGAAAGAAAGAAAGAAAAGTGTGGAAACTCGACGGAAATGCTCTCGACTGCCAGAAATTTTCGCGCAGGTTTTAAAAATAAATGGCGCAAAAGCCGTAACAACAACTTATTTTTTTTTCCGCCGTTGCCCTTTCATTTTTTACTTCTTTTAAAACGAGGTGTTTCCCTCTTTTTTTTTAACGTTGCGCTCTTATCTGAATTGATTTTTTTTTATTTTTGCGAGCAATTTCCGAAATCTTCGCCCTCGGTCGTGTTTACCGCATTTTTTTCCAAATTTATTTTTCCAGTAATGCGGCTTATTTATTTTATTTTTTATATATATACTATATAAATACTTAAATAAATTCATTTGTATGCTTATAAGTTACACTTGTGATGACCTGAAGCTTTTTTTGTTGTGCAACAAGTTCTACGTTCTGGTTACTATAATTTGTCAAATATTTATTATAAAAAATAGGTGATTCAATTATCATTCTGATCCAAATATATGATAATTCCATATTTTTTAATTTATTAAAACATCAAAACAGCGCCATCTGTTAACGTCTATGTAAATTCATTATAAATAATAAATTAATCTGTATAAATATCTTTTTTTTTTAATTTTAACGATGAAATATATAGTACAATAGTAATAATTGATTATCATGCAATCACCATAATTAAACAACATTAAATACAATACTACCTGAATACGTCAACGAGCTTATTGTTGATGTTGTCAATCTCCATTGATGTTCACAGTAAAGTGTAAATTAGCTTGTTCATTTTGTATAGCAACGTTTAAGTTAAAAATAAAGGCACACACATATTTTTAATTGGACTAAACAAAAACGATTATATTATTATTATTATTTCAAACAAAAAATACTATAATCGTATGGATATAATATTACTGGAAAAAAAATGCGATTCATCAATCTCAATGATGAAAATCGCACGAGTTGATACTTATGCACGCTGTCGGTAGATGGCGTTGTAGTGTCGCTGTCAACATTTATTGTTACGCACAAGTCTTTGTTACATTAACGACGCTTTATATTGGCTATCGGACGACAATCGATCAATCTAAAATGCCATAGCCGTTGATTAATTAGTCACGTAATATATATCATTCGATTTTTTTTTACCAGTGACAGCGATTCATTCGATAAATATTTATCGCATAATATTCACATTTGCCTTATGGAAAATTTCTGAATTTATATATATATATATATATATATATATATATATATATCAAATTAACAAGCAAGAATTTGAAGTACACTTTCAATTAATTAAAGTACGAGCAACTTACTTTTTTTTTCCTTGCCACTAGACTGGAAATTCAGTTTCCGAAACATCCTCAAACCTCTCTCCTTATTTCAGGTCACACAACATACACGACGTCTATATATCCGTATTTCGGTACAAGTATAATGCGTAAAAGCCGGCTTTCACGAGAAACCTGGAAAAACTCAATAATCTCCGTGCAGTTTTCCAGACTCGGAATTTTCATTGTTTACCGAGTGGAAAGAAGAGAATATATCATCAACGCGAAAGTTTGGCATATTTATGTGCCTTTTGTTTGAAGTTATAAAAACGAACACAGAAAAGGAAAAAAATACGGGAAATGGAAAAAATTTCACCGTGCAAATTTCCGTTATTTCGAATGCACTCAAAAATTTGGCCTAGTTGTTCTGATGTTAGCATTTGGAGATATTTTAAAAAAACACTAGGTTTTTTTTCCTTCACAAAATAAAATATGAAATATGGAAAAAAATGACAAGATTTTTCCTTCAATAAATAATCAAAATTTTCTTTGAAATATTTCTTCATTATAAAATATAATATATAAAAATCGATATTTTTCAAATTAAAATAAATTTGAAGAGCTTCATTATTTTTAAACTTTTTGTGTTTTTTTTCTTTTAATATAAAATAAAATTAGGCAAGACTTGCGTCGACTAACCGCATTACTTTTATAAGGGCCAGAAACGTTTCCGGAAAATTTCGATTTATATTCAACAACAATAATAAGGAACCTTTAATGAAATTCGTTCGATTATTGCGTTTAATTAAATCACGATTGACGTCGCAACCGCGAATATTGAAAATAAAGTCTCCGCTCAAAGAAAACGCTTGATTGAGTTTTCCCATTCTGAAATAGAGCCTGCGGTTTAAGTTAATTTGTAACCACCAGAAGACCTTCAATATATATGTATATATATATATATATATATAATATTCGTGACCTTAGATATATATTTTTTTTATTTATTTTATACAAAGTTTAAGGAAAATGTCAATAAGCTATGTATAAAATTTCAATTTTTTTCCAATGTGTATTTAATTAATTTAATCTGTTTAACACCAATTTTTAATATATATAAAATTATTAATTTAGATTATTTTTATGTAAATTTTTAATGGAAAATTAATGATCATCAGTTGAATAATTAATTCGCATAATTTTAATATTCGTACATGTATGACAACCTCTTTTTTTCAGTACAAAATAAAAAGCCAATTCAATCGAAATCCTCGACAAAGGATCTCTCTCTGAAAGTGGCAACGAGAGGTCGCCTGCAATTTACATGCGTAATTATGACGCACATGCATATATACATGGAGTACACCGGAAAAGAACAGGTGAACCTTTTTCGAAAAGAAGGACCGCGACCGCCCTGACCGCCCTTACCGCCCTTATTCGACCGAAATTTGCAATGGAAATTCGTGAAAAAAGACAGGTTTACGGTGCTAGGATGCCGCCGTGACGCACCGGGAACGAGACCAAAAAAAAAATGTGGCCATGTTCGGTCATCTTCAGCACGAGTTTGCAATTCAATGGGCGGTGAGGTTCTTTCACGGTGATGTGAATTATGGCAGGAACCGGTGATTATTCCAGGGAACGAACCGTGACCGTCCCATACCGCAAAAATTAAACGAAGTGGGTCAAAATTACCCCCAGAAAGTCGTTGGCGCTGTGTCCGAATATGACGATCTGCTTATTCGACAACCCTAAAAGTGTGTCCTTTCTAGTTAATCTTTATTCTGTTTACAAATCCTATCTATATTTTAAATCAGTTTACACATTATTTAAAATATAAATATAGTATTAAAATATTTATATTTATTACATTATAAAAAAATATTTTTTAATTATGAAACATATTTGTTGATTGAATAAAATACACTTTTTTTATTGAATTATTTCTATTGAAAGAATGAAATAAAATTAATTAAGCTAGTATTAAGATCAAACACCAAGTTTTTGTATACGAAAAAAAAAGTTTTTTTTATGAAAGTATCCAACGTACTAATAAACATTTCAAGATAAACGATAAAAAGGAAGAAAACGTTAGTCCCAATTTGAAACAAACACATTTGACGCAGGAAAAACTTTTCCTGCGAGACCTAAATAAAGAAAAACAAACGCGAATACGGCAAAAGAAAAACAAACAGAAAAACGAGCGGGGAGAGGAGGGGGGAGGAAATGGTAAAAAGAAAAAAAAAGCAAGAACAAACTGAAAGGGGTATGAAATAGGGGTAAATAGTAAAAGACGATGGTAAATGTTGCAATTGCAATGTACTATATACATATATATGGTATACGAGGCCTTTAAAACGTTAAAACGAAAACGCTGTTTTAACTCGGCGACGCCATTATAAGGTCGATCCAGTAAATTGCGGAAGCATTAATCGTGTAAATTTCACGCTCAATAAAAAGACAATGTGCGCCGGAATGCGGTCCAGTGCGGCCTTATCGGCGGTCGCAAGTCCCAAAAGTGTGGACCCACCCTTAGAAAATCCCGAAATCCTATACAAGTGACCGCACGCATAACACTAAATCATTCGACGGTGCTCACACGGTCAAAAGTCGACCGCAAAACGCGGGCAAACTTTGCCCCCGATGCGATTCTTTGCCTAGGAACGGGGCTGTGAACGAGGGTTGCGAAATCGGAATCCAAAATTAACTACTATAAAACCATTCATTTCTTGTTCTTCATATACTTCGAATGCTTTGTCTAACGAAATCATCCTATTTCACTAGGATATCTTCTTTCTCTTTACACTACTGGATACTAAATTGTGTGTCTACTATACAAATTCTTTGTATTACTCTTTCAAAATGAATTAATTTGGTCTAAAAACAGACCAATATTTGAAACATCTTAATATAATTAACTACGAACAATCACATTTTTTAAAAATTTAGATAAATTATAATCAAATAATATATATAAGCTCCCTTTCAATAACAAAAATATTTTTAATTAATCTTCAAAATCACCATATATGAAATAATTCAATTTTGACTTATATAATCATGAGTCCGCTATACAAAGTCTTTGTATTAACATTCATCATTTTACAGCTCTATATTATAATTATTAAACTCTTATTATAAATTATATATCTCGTATATGAAAAACTAAATTTTGGAGATACATAAATCATGTGGAGACAAATCTGGCGAATAAGGAGGTTGTTCAAATGTTTTTTTTTTATGTATTTTATCACAAATAATTTTAAATCATATTCATCTGACTTAATAAAATTTATTTATGATATCGCGAAGTGATTAGATTCATGCCGATAGACGATATAAAGCAATATTAGTCATAAACGCCGTTTTATTACGACAATAAACGTACAATACAACAACAATATGCGCTTTATCAGTGCGGCATATAAAGATCAATAAACTTGACTAACAATCACTATTACCATAACCAGCTGAGTCCAGATTCAATTATGAAAATATCCAAGATATTAACAACAGGTCACGGGCAGATTATACTACACGACATGGCGAAAACTTTATAACTACACTCTTGCATATAACGGTTGAACTTTTCGCCGCATGTCGACAGATTTATATTTTTAATGATGAATATAATTAAAAAAATATATAATTAACATACTATTGTAAATATTGTAAGGTAAAGAAATCCTAGTCCGCAACCCTGATTCGACCGCGTTTCGCCAATTTGCCAGTGAAATTTCCATCCGTGGGGCCAATTTGGCCCCGTTACAATATCTGACCGAGGGTTGAGTCCTTATTATTGCGCCAACTGGGCCATTATCTCGTTACTGCCCGCCCTTTACTATTGTTTTTTCACTACGGTTTCGCTTTTTCAAACCGCGTTCTGTTATTAACGAGTTCAAGGTTCTGGCTGGTTCTTTTTTTTTTCTTTTTCTTTTCTCTTTTTTTTTTATTTTTGACCTAACCATTTCTGCGCACCTTCGAACCGCACTAGCACACGCCATTCCGTTTTATTTTTGTCATTACGGAACGTTTTTGCGTTATTATTGCGTACCTCGAATATGGCTTTCCAACTTTGTTTTTCTTTTCTTTTTTTTTTTGTATAATAATATCCGGTGTCGGACGAAAGAAACTGAGAACTCCGCCAAAATGTGGATGTGATAAATTTTTCAGATTGTGTTTGGATAAACAATTCAGTGCATTATCGCACCTTTTTTCCCATGCTTTTTCAGATCCTTACTCTTAAATAATATAATGCTATTGCTCATCTTAAAGAGTCTATTTTTTCATACAAAACACTGACATCTTCTATATATTACAATTGCACTTACATACCTATAAATATTGCTTAATTTTTAACTGATAAATCAAATTATTCAATTACGAAATCGAACCATGATTTCTTTATTCCCAATTATAGTTTTCTAGATTTTCTCTTCAACTTTATTGTTATCCATTTATTTGTTTTAAGTCTAGTACATTTCTTTCTATTCAAATATTTTATTATATAATACTTTCCTAAAACTTATAATCTCTATTGTTAGTTATTTTTTATATATCATAAATAATTTTATTAACGTAAAATCATGAATAATTAATTACATATTTATTTTTAAATGAACTTATAAATGGTGACAATCTTAGATTTCACTTATGCATATTGTTTTATATGTTTCCAACTATTTAACTGTTTTAATAATCATATCAATATATATATATAACAAATAAATTTGCATCCATTAAACATGATATAATTGTTGTTCTATTTTAATTTTGTATTTGAGATATATAATAAAATTAATTTCGTTTTTTATATATCAAAACTAACTTTTATTATAATGAAATGAATAATATATAATGAAATGTCTCAGATTTTTAATACGATTGTGAAAAGATTCCGAGCATAATTAAATAAAGTTTCATAAAACATAAAAACTGTGTACCGCGAGTAAATAATATAAAACAAGTTCATAATTCATTTGATGAAAATGTTCACAGTTGTGGAACAGCACAAGTTTGTTGTAGAGGAAGAAAGAGAGAGAGAGAGAGAGAGAGAGAGAGAGAGAGAGAGAGAGAGAAAGAGAGAGCAAAAAAATCGTTTTTCTTTATTTTTCAATATACTCGTGCGACAACGTATATTTTCACGTTTTCCGGCGCCTGTTTCAAAACTAACAGTATAACATCCCGTGCTTGGATAGTTACATCGGGGAAAGCACTCGGGGAGCTTTTTGCTTTCGGCAAGTGGAAGGTTGTTTAAGTAGTTCGTTACGGCACCAACATATGACACAAACACCTAAATCACCATCAGCGAAGAAAGTCGTTGCCAACACGTGTGCTGCTCGGGCATACCGGGCATGTCACTGTTAAAACAAGAATGCTCCGTCCCCCACATTTCCCGTCCGCTCCCCGAGGGTGCTTCTAATTAAATTAAAACTGACTCTTTGTTTTGCCATCGCGTAATCGCATTTAACTTTTAAAGTTACAGTTTTGTCGCTGACGATGGTTAATCAAGTCTGATAATCCAATTTGGTCGCCGGGTATCCGAAAGTGGATCAAAGTCCTGCGGTAATATTAATCAGTCGGGCTTTTTCGTTCATTCTACGGCCTCTGAATCGAAGGAATGACGGGAAAGGGGATCGGGGGGGCGGGATTTAGGGCGGGGAGGGTGGCGGAGAGATTCGGTTTTAGTATCGTTTTAATTCGATTGCGGGTTCGTTTCCCGGGAAAACTCGGGCACAAGTCAAACGCGCGAAAACTCCCCGTGAAAAACACGCGTGCTTACGGCAACGACGGCTCGTGAAAATCGCAAGCGGAAACGACGCTCTTTTACCTCGATAATGTCACAAATCTATATTTGAATTATGATTATCTTTCATTATTATTTAGTCTATTGTTTAATTTTTATATTAAAAAAATATATTCGATTCTTTCAAATAAAATCAATGATCGGTTGTAAATTTTCTCAAATTCCCCCTTAATTTCATTTAATATTAATATCAATCCTCAAATTGTTCCAACAATATTAAAGTACCTACATATGTTTAATATATAATAAAAGATTTATTATAACAATTATTTCTACTTGCAAAATTGCTTTTAATTCTTATATAAAGTCTATAAACTTTTATAAATATTTAATTGCAAATTAAATTTCGATCTTTCTATACATAAAAGTTTGTTTATTTTATCAATCAAGTTCATCTTTTTATATAATATATTTATTTTTAATACAGAAAATAAATTTATTATATTGAAAAAATATTAATGAGAAAAATATTTACTTTTTAATAGAACAATTATATGAAATATATATATTTATTTTTACTAAATAACATACAATCAATTCCCGAACCATTTACACTTACGACGAAAAAAAATCATAAAAAATATAAACGTATCAATTTTTAATAATTTTCATCAAATATATATCTAATATAATTTTGCACGCTCTTGACGATTGATTTTACACTTCTGTAATCAATTGCTCAAGTGATAAATGCTTATACATATATATTTATTTATTAATGTAAATAATTATTTTCATATTTAAATATTAAAAATCAGAAATAAAAGCTATTATAAATTCGAATTTTTCTAGTATTATAAATCGAAAACTAACAATATATAGACAGACTGAAACGAAAATCGAAAAAAATCCAATAATATATATTTATTAAATAACGACGATAATTTAAATGTTTTTATTTATTATTAAACAATACATCTGGATTACAACCCAAACCTCGCAACCCTTATGAACGTGCCGCCACTGGTTCGTATTGGTTGTAAAGCACGCACAACACGCACAGTACAAAACATACAAAAATGAACAAACACACAAGTCTCTAAAAGTTGACATACACTTTCGGCAAACACCAATCAGCTCGACACGAAACGAAGCCTCAATTAAAAGCCTTACCGATTTCGCCGTTCCTTCGATAATTTGTCAAAGAACACACACACACACACACACACACACACACACATATATATATATATATATATATATATATATATATATATATATATATATATATAAATCTTAATTTTTGATTAAATAAAATTAAGTTAAAAGTGTGCAGTAAAGCGAGAATTTTATCCGTTTCATATTGGAAATCGTCTTAGATTTTTTTTTTAATATCATATATATATAATGCTAACGCCGACGACGACGACGCCGCGCGCCGAACGACTCACGCTCTCGCGCTGACGTCATCGTATATGTAAAATATCAGGCTAATATAAATGCGTAATATAGCATAGTCGTTAAATTAATTGTTGATTTATGTTACTTTTATAATATTTGCAATTTAATTTTAATAAACTGAATGCCATTTTATTATCACAATTTCATTTTAAATAATCTTTACAACTCAAAATATAGATCTTTTACATGCCAAAAGTTAACCTATATAATTTCATGTAAAATATTTCAGTATTTCAATCTATTTTTTTTTCAATTTTGTCAGTTGAACTCTTATGGTATACGAATCCGCACATTGATCCACTTTAAATTATAAAATAATATAAATTTAAAATAAATAGATATATAATTGAAAGAAATATATATTAAATATAAAATATAACTATTGAAACGATCTTAATACATTATCGACATTTTTTTTCAGACGTTCTCAACCATTTATTACCAAAACAATATATAATATTTGTATAACGAATTTGTTTTTTGCCGAATATGCTATTATATAAAATAAGAGGGAAAATTCTTTATTCATAATATTTTTTTTCTATCGTGTTTATTATGACGCTTTGAACGAATATTATGTATAAATAAAGAGAAACATTTCAATCAAAATATAATATATAACTACGATATAAAAAAATAATAATATTTTATTCTCGATTGATTATATAAACACTCGTTAATAACAAATAAATAAAACATTTACTATACAATTGTCTTTCACGAAATATTTACATATGATAATAATAATAATTCGCTGAATATATTCTATTATTTATTGTGAGATATTTTTTTTCAAATAATAAAAATATTTTATACAATTTACATTTTTTATATATTATTTTAAAAAAATATGAATATTTCACATAAATATTTTATTCATATATATTTTTTTAGTAAAAAATATATACTCAATTATAATATAATATAAGTATGAAAATAAATATAATATTACATATTGTATATAAAAATGTTCGAAATACTCGCCCTCGGTTATATTAATTCATTTGTCATCCGATAAAATCTCCCCCCTAATTTTTTTTTCGCTTTTTTCGATTTACTAGAAATATTTCGGATAATAAAAACTCCACCTCCCCCCAACCATCGCTCATTATATATAATTATTTATAATGAATTAAATACGTAAAGCATTTAATTAAAATGATGTGGCACTTTCCCCCCGTTTTGTAACCTTTATATATGTAATATATTTTATTTATTATTATTATTACATTTATATATCGCAATCAAAAATCTAATGTAACATAAAATAATATGAAAGCTCGCTTAATTAATACATTTTGAGAAGCGGTCTTAATTATGATGTTTTAATATTATTATTATTAAATTGAAAAATATTCTTCTATTTATAAATATATCTATTTATGTCAATTATATATTTTTTTTTAATTTTTAATATATACATAATAAATTAAAATTAATGAATCGATTATATAATGACTCTTCTGGATTCAAACCAACCCTCAAATTTTATTTTTAGTAAAAAAATAAATATATTTTTTTTAATTAATCTAATTATTTTTTGTAACTTAGCAATGAAAATAATGTATAAATCATATAAAAAAATTGAAATTATCAAAATTTCAAACAAAAATTAGTCATGTACCCCTTCTCAAAAAATGTATTATATCATTAATAATTCATAAATAATATATATAATATGAATAAATCGCTATTACAAAATAATGTTCTTTGTCATATATCGATTTTATATTTTACTAACATTCATAAATATATATATCACATTAAACTTTATTTTTGTGACTTTTTTTGTTTAAAGATTTAATTATAAATTGAAGCGTATAATCAAATAATGCAATATAATATATGAAAAATATATAGCACATCGTTTTCATAGCGTAAATTGATTAATTTTCAATTAAAAAAAATCATAATAAAATATTTTTTTTTATCGCTCAAAATCACCGCGAAAGTCAACATTTCAATTGACCATTATATATATTTTTGTTTTACTACCGCAATATGAAAATGTTATTTTTTAATTTGCGAAATGCGGTTAATCGTTCGTTTTTCGCGCCATGCGAAATTTTGAAAAAAAAATATCATAACAAAACAAAATGCGTTGCTTTTTTTTTGATGATGAAAGCTCTTTATTATTAATTTTTATCATGTGCAATTTTCGCATCGGAAAAGTTTCAATTATCGCTGGTTTTTTTTACGAATAAATTCGAACGCTTTTACGAATGCAAAAATGCACTTGTGTATAATAAAATTAACGACAAGGAAAAAATAATTTTTATTTATGATTAATAAAATACGTATAAAAATATAAGGATAAAATTTATGTTACATTGGAAAAAAATGTATTTCATGAAAGAAACAGAATAATATATCAACGTTTTTCATATCGCATTTATATTTAAATATATATAATATAGATATTCAGTGGTACTAAATTTAAATCTTTATAATTAAAAATACTAGTATTATTTTTATATAATATTTACGATTTTAACGTTCATAATATCTCGATTTTATATATTAATATGACTTGAAAACTGATGAATATAAAATTTTTCTTATCTAAAACATAATAATGAGTTTAATTGATAAAATATTAACAAAAGGAAAAAAATGTATTAATGATATGTTTATTATATAAAAATATTAGTTGTAGTTTTCCAACAATTTTCTTATTATTTTTTATCAATTTTTATATATAAATAAAATCTAGACTATCTATTTATATTTAAAAAATTAACATGATTTAAATAAACAATTTTTTCAATGTTTTATAGTTCTTTCGTATCTATAAATATAATTTTATACATATTTTAATAAAAAAAACATATAATATTTTTCTTAGAATATATATGCAATAAAAAATGAAAGACATTATCTAGTCATTAAAATTATTATAATAACGAATATTCGTAACAAAATGATAAATAATAATATATATAAAAGAATGTAATGTAATTGAATAATTCTTCAACAAGTTTTCTACCCCTGTTGTATAAATTTATATATATATATATATATATATATATATATATATATATATATATATACCTTTGCGGTATGTTCTTAATTTTTCTTCCCGTCAAGTGGAAACGTTACTTTTTACCTTCACTTGCAGGCAACTAACTGTATTTAATTCATTACGCTTAGATCCTATAAAAAGTAGCATATCCTTTGCTTTTAAAAGCACTCCGTCCGACTGGAACTATACAAATAATAGTAGACGAACGGCAAGATGGCAAATAAAATAAAATAAAATATCGGAAAAATCCAAACCGGAAACCGAACGAATGAACTCAAAACAAAAAGCGACTATGAGCAAAATTATTAGAGACGAGATGAAGATGGGCGGAAAACTTCGATCTCAGCCAAGGGCGAGTTGTGACACAAATAATTTTCCACCTCCCTACACACACACAAACACACACACACCACCCCACCCCTCGCCGACTTTTTTCCCTCCGGTACAAGAATCGAAACGGCGGAAAACTCACAGAACGGTCTACGAACGGAAAAGTCAACAACGGACACGGGAAAAATCGAGTGGATAAATATTGAAATGGTCACTGTCGCATTACATTATTCGGATTAATCTTCTATATTCTACAATATATACAGTGTGAAATCGAAAATAATCGTCATAATTATGAATTAATATGTCGTACGAAAAATTTTCATCGTCTAACTTTGACAAACTGAAATATTTTCTTCGGATCAATAGATTATTTTTAACTTTAATTTTTAGAGCCGTAATGAATATTTTATTATTAAAATTATTTATTTAACACAATATATTTTTAATAATATATATTATTGTTCATATTTAAATATAATTACTAATGAAATTTTTTAATCATCCTGTACCAATCCATGAATCTTTCTTTCATTTTCAATTCTATCTAATATAATATATATTATAGAAGTTTTCTATCACATTTTCTTCAATTGATAAATCAATAGAATACTAGTAACTTAAATTGAATTTTAAAATAAAAATAAATATTTACATTTACCACAATATAGATTTAAGTTTTTGTTAAATTGATAAATAAATCCTTATATTTCCATGAAAACTAGTCCTTCCTAAAGAATTGTAATGTATACTATATTTTATTTTAATTCAGATTATATTTAATTTACGCATTTTTCTTCTTTTTTTTACATTAAAATAAAAAATAATATATATTGATTGCTTTTAAAACTTCAATGAATATAATTTTATTCACAAATTAATGATATTAATTTTTATTATTGAATTTTTCAATTATATTTCGAATGAAAATGTTTACGCATTTCATAACAAAATGAAAGCATGCAAACGACATTACTAATTGAATCCATTACCTATTGCAATCGAAATTATTTTAAATTATCATTATTTACAAATATAATAAATGCATTTTATATTCAAACCAAAGGACACAACATTTAGTAGATAAATTGTCGGGAAAAACAAATAAATTGTATCGGCGGCGCATTTAGGGGAGAATTTTCTCGTTTTTTTTTCCGGCGACCGTTTTGCGTCGATTTCTATTTATTATTTATAATAAGTAGCGAGTCACGGGTCGCGGCAGGAATGAAAATAAAAATAAAAAATACAGCGAAATGGAATAAATAATAAAGGAGGAAAGTTTTCTTTTGTGACACGCGTAAATCCTAATATAAGTCCGGTTCGTTCGAGGGAATCCCCGAAAATAAGTAAGCGGAAAATAGGCTTATGTAGATCACGGAAATAAAACTAAGACCGAAAAAAAAGGAATAGCACGTAAAGCGACTTATATTATGATGTGTCGTATATAACACTGTGATCAAAAAGTAAGGTGAATTTGTTTAGAAAATATTAACGCTTTATTTATTCTTCCAAATCAATTTCATACCTTTCAAAGTAATCCCCGTTCGATAAAACAGTCGGAATAGTCTTTTTCCGGTATAGTCTTCAAGACCTTCTTTGATTCGGTTTTTATCTCTTAAATCGTGTCAAAACGGTGTCCCAGCATTTTCCTTTTGAATTTGCTAAATAGCCAGAAGTCGTACGGAGCCAAATCGGGCGAATACGGTGGTTGCAAAACGGTATGAGTTGAATTTTTGACAAAAAAAATGAGAAGAACCAATGCAGTATGACATGGTGCATTATCGTGATGAAGGAACCAAAAGTTGTGAAAACACGTGTAACTCAGAAATAATTAAATCTTTTGACAAACAGACGCTTGGCAAATATTATAGACAGTCCCACCAACCTAGGAAAAAAAATACAATTTACCTGCCTTTCTAATACCTGTGAATTTTAAATGTCAATTTCACCTTACTTTTTGATCAGTGTAGTATATATATATATATATATATATATATATATATATATATATATATATATATATATATATATATATTTGTTTTATTTTATTTTAAAAATTATATATATATATATATATATATATATATATATATATATATATGTATACATATTAGATATGAATCTCTCGACTTTTCACTTACGGTATTTGCTGATTGATTTCACTTTGAATGATGGATGGAATTTGAGATAAAATTAGTTTTAACGGATCGATAAACTTTTTTATGACCTTTAAATATATATTACATTTTTTTCATTTATTCGATATCTGAAAACAACTGAAAGAAAACAATAGATTTTTCAGTTTTGAAGTAGAGATTGAAAATAAATGATATGTAAATTATTTTGAATTTATCTTCAATTTAGCTGTGTTTTAAAATACTTTATATACAAATATAGAAGAAATAATTTTTAAAAATAAATTTATGAAAAATTATTTTAAATTTATGATAAATTTAGCATTATTTACCGATTGTGACAAATTTAAAAGCGATCACTTATAAATTTGCGAATCGTCGTTTTAATATTGGCGTAATTTTTCATCAAATCACAATTCGAAAAATATCGGAATACGTTGAATTATTCATTATTAGTTCAAGTTAAATATTTGCATCAATCAATATTCCGAATGAGAATATTCCGTTTACAAACCGCACAAAAATAAACGTATATAACACAAAGCTTCACGTATATAAATATATAGATAATGCTCTAAATACGGCGACGTTCCCAATTGATTTCCGCTGTACAATTTTTTCCGGGATAATACCGGAAAAATTGGCCGACATTTTCCTGCCTAGACGATGTACTTGAAAAAGATATACTCGTTTTATTAGCTCGTAAGGCATAAGGGACCACTAGAAAACGAGTGCTCTTCCCTATCGGCCAACTTGTCGTTCATATTGCTTTAAATTTTCGCTTAATATGATCATGATGTTATACACACACACACACACACACACACACACACACATATATATATATATATATATATATATATATATATATATATATATATATATATATATATATATTAAGTATATATATATTCTATGATGTCGATATATGAAAAGTTAGGTCACGAAAGTTGACGCAGGTTACATCTGATGTTTCATACTAGAACTTTGGTAATGTCGTGTCTGCTAGGAATTGTTCAATTACTAGCTTCAATATTCGCAATTGAGTCAGGGGATGAAATGTTATAAGCTATATACGAATACAAACTGGAAAATTAAAGATTATTTAAATAAATAATTCGCTTATCTAAGAATCTTTTCAAAATACCAAGATCGAAATTAGATATTTAGTTAATTCGATGAATTGATTCTGTGATCAATTTTCATATATTATTCTGACTATTTTGTTTTTTTATAGTATCTAAATTAAATTATAATTTAAATTTTAATGTAAGATCTTAAATATATATTATATACAGAATTAAATTTTTATTTCTTAATTGGATAAAAGAATGAAACTTCAACTAGCGTATTAGATGTCTTGTAATCGTTCTGAACGTTGCTTCGCATCGATGATTAAACAATAATTGATTCGCACAACTACGCAGTTTTCCTGCATGAAGGATTAGAAAATCGCACTTTGGCAGGTTACGTAAGGTTTTCGGTAATTATTCAAGCACACTATAACTAATTATACTAAGTGCCAATTAAAACTTAGTTTTGCTAACCCTGATTCCACCCCTTTCCATCCCTTAGAATGGTAAAGTTTGCAACGTATGATATTAAGTATTTGTTGTGATGACAATGCGTGAATAATATTGAAACGGGAAAAATATATTTGTAGAATGTATAGTATGTTTATACTTATTGTGTTGTGATGGTAACATACATATTCACCTATATATTATCCAAAAAACTATATTTTTATTTTTCTTCTATATAAAAAAATGATATATTTTTCGATTTAAATATATTATAATTAAAAAGATGAAATTTCGTACAACTGATTTTTTTTTAATTTTTTAAAATTTTTGTTGCCATCTATCGGTAATTTTTTATTATTAAAATAATCGATTTTATTGATTTTTTAAAGAAAAATCCCAAAAGATGTCACTCAGAATATTTTTGTTTTTAATTTATGAAAATAAATTTTTAGCAAGAAATCAAAAACTTCATATTCTTTATTAAAAAAAATCGATATTTTTTATTATAATTCCCAAATATTGCTCTATCGTTTTTTAAACGCATCTACAATTTCTCAAAAATTATAAAATAAGAATATATAATAATGAAACGACAAATGTAAATTTCATTTTTTTTTATTATTTCATCAAGTTTTTCCAACTCGAGTACATAAAACCAACTTAAAGTAAACACAATACGGTATAAATTTATTTTGACTTACTAGCTAAAATTCTTAATAACGACACAGTTTCGTTATAATCGCACATTCAGACATTATATGAGGAGTAGAATCGACCGACTTCTACGGCGACGCACCTCGGTTCGTTTTTTCGCACTCTTCAATTGTAATAAGTAAATTCAAATAATTATTTCCCTAATAAAATTACAAATAGCATCACGATTTTACACACTATTAAATTATCTGCTATTCAAAAAAAATCATCTCTTTCTCGTCTTAATAGGCAGTGAAATAGCAAAAACTAATCACGTTTAAATATCCCTGATATATAATATTCACATACAGATATATCGTCGTTTCCACACTGAAATATAAAAAAGATTTTTTTTTCATATAATACTATCAATTATATTACAATTACAAAGTTTAACAATTACCGCAGTCATTTTGTTTTTTTTTTCGTAATATTTTAAATATATATTGCGATATAAGAAAAAACGATCCATAAAACACCTGAGTACTTTCGAAAATTCAATTTTAACGATAACGTCTCAATTTTTCATCTTCTATATATAATAATAAATAAGAACAAAAAAGCGAGAATAAAATCATAAAATTGAATTTACAAAAATACAATTATGATGTTAAATTTTTTTTATCGCAATATATATTATTATTATCATTACTAATATATATTTTAGCCAATTTTTTTTAATATATATATATATATATATATATATATATATATATATATATATATATATAAATCTTTACACGTCTTAGGCAACTTACACATATCCATACACATTGTTAAAGTTGGTGATTAAAGGGTTAAAATCGATTCGAAACAATAACAACGATACAAAATTCAACCACGATTCTTACATTTAATAATGAATATGATACATTGCTTCATTTTATTTTTTTAATATATATAATATAATATTTACACATATAATTTTCATAAAAAAATATCTTAACATATATATATATATATACGATACATATATATGTAATTTAATAATAATAATAATATATAGAAAATATCACAATTAAAATAATGAAAAAATTATATATGTATGCGGCAATTGCGAAACAAATTTGAATAGAAAATGTACGTAAAAATAATGTACAGCACAAAGTAAACGATGAAAGTAACATATACAATTTACGTATATTTATTATATTTTATTTATAATTAATACACCTCTGAATTGTCCTACGTGATATGTTAATATGGTGTAACAGACATGCGCACACATTAAAAAAAATATTGATATTTATAGTTACCGCTTAAAAAAGGTTGAGCGTCGCTGGATTAAACGGTTGAAACCGATATTAATAAAATAAGGGTACGAAATAAAAGATAAAAAGAAAACAAAAGGGCTCGATTTAAGTACGCAACTTACGTCGTTTTATTATATGTATATATAAAAAAAGAAAAGCTTTACATAAATGGTGGGATATAAAAAAAATAATAATATTAATATAAATTTTTATATTAATTTTTTTTTCACAGAAACGACGAAATAAACTGGTGAATTTGATAAATGCATTACAGAATAACAAATAATGATGTATTTTTAGAACGATGATAAAAAAAATAAATTAACGCTATAAGTATGTAAATTTTTAACACATTAAGCGCGAACGCTCGTTTTAAAAAACACTACAAATGACTGTGTATATAACATATAATTAAAAATATATAGTTCTGCGTCCGGCGGACAATGTGTTAAAAATGTTACTTTCATTTAAAAAAAAAACTAACTAAAAATAATACAAAATGCCTACATGCATTTGACAAACATAATTATTATCGGCACAGCGTTAAATAAAAATAAATCAATGACAATAACATATACTAATAAACCGTAATTCGGTCGCAACAATTGATTGCAAGAAAGAAAGAAGCCCATCGCGTACCGTAGATTTTTGTCTACAATTCGTAATGGTATTTTTATGATTTTTATTATACATTTAATGGTATTATCATTATCATAAAAGAGCGTAATAACAATAATAAATGAAATTTAAAATAAATAGATATTTTTTTAACTGCGAATTAAACCGTTTTTCATATATTTTTAATTTAATTTTCAATTGTTAAATCCGCTTTTTTATAAAAATAAAAATACAAATCTGACAGATTAAAAATTTAATTGAAATGAAAAAGGTTTAAATTATAGTTAAAAAATCTTAAACATGAAAAAACTAGTTTTTTTGTTTAAGAAAAAAATGATTATTAAAAAAATATAAAAAATTTACAATAAAAATAAGAGCAGCAGAAAAAATCTTAAATAAACTTAAAAAAAAGTGAAATAGTTATATTTTTTTCTCATTAATCAATAATGAAAGGCGTCCGACGCGTAAAAAAAAATAAATCAACAGTTATCTAAAAGAATGTAACTAAAGTTAAATTAAATTATATTTAAAATTAAAAAATAATATATCTAATTTATTATATAAGATGACTATGTCGCTTTTGGGCAAATGCAAAAGTAATAATCGTCCTTCAGGTCGATATATCATAAATATAATATAAAATACAGTAACTAAAAAATATGTGATCGTTAAAAAAATGTATTAATAATATGATTTAATGGCACAGAATCTGTTGAAAATAAAAAAAAATATTGATACACTTAATTTCTTTTTAATCGACGACTTATTAATTTTAATAACTTTTACCAAAAAAATAATAATAATACAAAATGGGGCCATGTATATAGGATCGATAATAATGATCCGTAATATACAAATAAAAATTATACATATCGTCTAAATATATAGTCATAAAAAATAATAATAATGTACTCGTATAAATATGTATTACGAATAATACACGATTTTACTCATCACTTACTGAAAAATATATTTGGAGATCAAACACAGCAACAATTAGTACAAAAAAATATATATATAATTAATACTAATTTTACCTAAGATAAATAAAATTAAACATTAGTAAATTGCATTTACAGAAATATTTAGTTTCACGTAAAAAAACATACATAAAAATATCTAAATAAAAAAAATATATATTACTTTAAACGATCAATAATATTGACAGATTTGAAAAAAAGAAGTATCAATATAAAAATTTAATTATCGAAAGTATTGACAGTATAAATGTTAATATTGTCAATATTATTGATCGTTTAACGTCATACGTTATAATGAATGTATTAATAGAATGCCATTGAAATATTCTTTTAATATAAAAAATATTTACTAATTTTTATACAACTAATATAAAAACTTTTTTAATAAAAATTTATATATATATATATTTTTTTTACAACACAATGGAATGCGAAAACTGGAGAAAAATGCATAACAAAAAAAATCGAAACAAATATAAATTTAATTCATTTTATATAATATTAATTGTTATATATATATATATATAGAAAAAATAATAATAATAAAAATAACTGCAAAATGCAAAGAAAATTTTATATGTGTGTATATATATATATATAAAGTATAAAATGGCAAACTTGAACATATTTCACACTTTGCATTATTTTTTATTATTATTTTAGCTGACGATGATCTTAAATATTTTCTAAAAAAAAACAGAAAAAATGACACATTTATTACTCTTAATAATATAATATACAAAAAAAAGTCGTTTAGTTCACGTTTATAATTAGTGATATATAGATTTTCTGTCATTTCATTATATAAAATGTTTTAATCATATGCGGAAAAAATTTTCACTTTCGGGTCCGTCGCGCGCTATACATTCTACAAACGTTCGACGCATTTTTTTCACATCACAGACGGAAAAAAATGCGCGCACACACGCACGCACAAACACACACACACACACAAAATCATACCGATATATTATACAAAGTAGATTAAGCTTACTTACATACATATATATTTAATTGTGCTTTTTTTTTAAATGGGAAAAAAATAATGATACATTCCATATTTTTCCAGAGAATAAAACAAACAATTTGGGAATTTAGTATGATTTTAGAACTTCTTATCATTCTATCCCTGTCTTCCCATCAAACTTTCTCACTCATAATACAGACGTGTGTATGTAAGAAGAGACTCGTAAACGATCATTAAAATTTCACATGAATATTATTATTATTATTATAAATAATAATTGTCAATATTCAAAGATCGAATACGAATCGCTAGCGACAATACAATTGTATGATGAAAATTTTTCTTTTCATATTACAAATGTGTTGTCAGCTTTATAATAATGTGTGTGATCATCGTAACAAAAAGTCTATATATTTTTTTTTAAATACAATAACAGCCCGCTATATTTAGTCAGTCTATTATTTTCAATTTTTCCCCTTAATAACTTTTACAATACATATAAAACTGCATTAATTTGATGCAATAAATCGATGGTTTTTTTAATAATTTATTTAATTCTTATTTTATATAATAATCCATAATATTTATTCACGAATATTACAGATTAGATATAGAATGATTATATATATATATATATATATATATATATATATATATATATATATATATATATATATATATATATATATATATATATAAAGATTAAAAAAACAATTTGTTGAATGTCTTTATATTATTTTTTAGTCGGTCTTAAAGGGTTGAAATGATAAAAATAACGGAAACGTATGCATCATACAATACACATAATAATAATAATAAATTGACAGCGAATTATTATTTTTTTTTAATACGCGACATTTTTAATTATTTTTATTTTTAAATGTTCATTAAATTCCTTAATCAGTCAGGGGTAACATCTTCGTCGTCCACACATTAATATTTTAATATTTATTTATTTTTTTGACGTATAAAAAGTACACTTGGTCGAGAGAGCAGACGCGATTCGTGGCTTTGTCGAATATAATTAATATTTTCTCGTGAATAATATATATATATATATATATATATATATATATATATATATATATATATATATATATATTATATTTTCGCAGTCCGTTCGTATTTATTTATTTTTATATTTCGCGACGTCGATTGGTGTCAAAGCCATAAATTTGATTTTTTTTTTTCATATATGGATGGATGATTATAAAGGCTAATTAATAAATTTTCAATATGTGGGGACTATGATCCTTTTTGCACTAGCACCAGTCTTCTTCGCCGGGGGCTTGGCTTTCGTCTTCGTCGGAAGGCACCTCCCCATACATGTCTGCTAATTTACGGAATCGCGGTCCAAACGATGATAAATAATTGAACTTCAAATCACCCTCGTCAGTACCTATCGAGGAATAATATATATAATTATATATTAAAAAAAATATATTTTTTAAATCCATATACACACGTATAAAACATTATCCGATTACGTTTATTTTATAATATATTACGCGTTAATTAAAATTATGTAATGTCTGTAATAAAATATGTTTAAAATATAACTGTAGTATATATTTTAAAATTTGTGAAACAACTTCAAGCAACTGTACGCTCGAAACAATATCCGATTACGCTTTGATATATTCATAAATTCATTATTACTATATTAAAATGTGTTATAAATTTTTAAAATAATAAATATATCCAACAATATATTTATTCAGTTGAAAATATAGAAAGATACAATACTTTAATATATTTTTTTTATAAAATAAAAAATATAGTTTGGTGACTGAATTTTATCAAAATTACTTCTATATAGTAATAATTTTCTTTTTGATCTAAATATAGCATTATTAAAATATTCGGTTTTATATGATAGTGATTATGAAAAAAAATATAAAATTATGAAATAATAGTATAATTTAATATATAATTAAAAATAAAATACTTACAGCTGGCAAGAGATGATAAAGATCCTGTAGTATTTCCATCACCTTCATACGCATAATGGCGTACATCATCGAAAGGATTCGTGTCTGGATCCCGATCTATCATATGCTTCTTATCATCCAGGAATCCGGAAATATCTCCTGGCATCATAGAATCAGCCATCGTCGGGGCTGTTTTTTCAAAAAAAAAATAAATAAATAAAAACGAAAAACGATAAATAAAAGAATCGTTAAAGCGTAACGCGATGTGGAGAGAGAAAATAAAACGTGGAGTTTTGCGCCGTTTCCAAAAACCGAAATCTTTAACTGAATCGAAAGTTTATTTTTTTTTATTTTCAGACAGAACCGCAAAGCGTTTCGATTTAACTAAAGCCTCCAGTGGCGCGCGACAAAAAAACAAAGGCGGTAGTTTTTTTTTCTTTATATATATATATATATATATATATATATATATATATATATATTTGGAAATACGCATGCGTCTTGTTTCAGAATTACAGCAATTTTTTAGATCCAATATATATATATATATATATATATATATATATATGTGTGTGTGTGTGTGTGTGTGTGTGTGTGTGTGTATGTATGTATGTGTGTGTGTATATTGTGCGAAGTTGGATTGATATTTACGACTCAATACGCGAGGCGTATCTGCGTATATAATAAGGGATTTGCGGGAAAAATATTATCAATTTTGGATAGTCAATAAGGAAGGGATGCATGCACTTTATGGCAATTTAAAAGGCGAATATCGTAATATGAAACGATATAAAGAAAAAAAATATATGTAAATGTGTAAGGGTGAAGTTATAAAATCCGAAATATAGTATAAAAACGATATAATTATATTATATTTTTGTATGAAATATTTTCTCACTACGTTATTATATTATATTATATATATATATATATATATATATATATATATTTTTTTTTTTTTGATAAACGATTCAATTATTTTAGAGTAAAAATAAAAATAATAATAGATAAAATCTGACGCGTAAAAAGATAACCCGTTTATTTTTTTTTATAATTTATCATAGGAATAAAAATTTTTTTTAATAATATATTTAAAAGTTTCCATTAAAACGGATGATGCAACATTTTCACATTGTGCAAATAAATTATTTACACGAAACTTTCCTCGATGCTATCCAGATTCTAGAAAACTGTTCCCCGGAAAGAGCACTTATCTTTAATTGAAAATTTGCCATTGTAACATTGTAGTACAGTTTCACTTAAATATTTACAGTATTTTATATAATGAATCGCATCTTTGAAATCGTCAAAAGACCGTGAATGCATTTGCAAAATAGTTTTCAATCGAAAAATACTTAAGTTTCGAATAAAATTTTAAGTAAATTAATTCCTTTTATCTATGATGATTTTATATTTTATGAATAACGATTTTATATGTATATATCTATAAAGACTATGGATAAATTTTGTCTAAAACAATATTTTTATAATGTATATATATTTGACAAAAAAAAAAAGATTTAGGCGTATTAAAAAAACCTACTAAATGGCAGATTACATTTTTGGGACACTCTGTTATATATTTACTTTAATCGGCTATATTTACGCTGACTTTATATGCTAGAAAATGAACAATAATTAATTTTACGACGGTGATTAGCGGCAACGGCATTTCGAGGCAATCTTGACCGGTCGATCGCCGCTAGGAAAAAACCCTTTAGGCCGGAAAATTCGTACCGAATATAACCGCCGGATATCATGCAACAACAATTCCGAATTATCGGCAACCAATCGACCCGATAGCAGATAATTAAGCTCCCCCCTGCCACACCACACAGCCCCTCCCCGTCGGAAAATAAGCCGGCGGAAAAAAAAAGTCTTAATTTGTTTTTCTCGAGTCGAAAAACACGACTACTAAACGGTTAATCAACCGTTAAGCGAATCGCGAATAATCGACCGGAAAAATACCGAATTGACCAAATATACCGAAAAAAAGCATACGTACAAAAAATTATCGACGAAGATCACGGGTTTAATTTCGTTATTAACCCTTTTGCACTCGAGACGTTTTTGGAGATTTTTTTTTACTCTTAACATAAAATTATTATATTTAAACATTTTATATATCTCTGATGTTTAGTGATTTTATATATCTAAACCCAAAATAAAACAATTGTCGTTACCATTGTAAAAAAATCTTAAAAAAACAGTATATCGAGGTATACTGATCTTACATAATCGTTTATGTTTATAAGAATTAAAAATATTATATTAAACAAAAAGAGTGGAAATCCTTTTTACAAAGAAATTAATATAAATTTTCACATTAATCCAAGTAATGACCAAACAGTACCTCTCGCATGCAAATGGTTAAAAATATATAAAAATCACAAGCGAATATAAATATATTTTTTAAATTATTTTAATATATAAATATAATGAATGACAAGATTGAAAACCATAGTCGTAATGCTTTAGCAACACATTCAGTCCGAATGTACATGACATTATATAGCGTTATAATAAAATAATGGATAGTAGTACAGCACTCACCTAGATTTTGATGATGGTCCTTTTCAGGAGGGTCGTACATTTTACGCAGGACTTGTAGATCGTATCCGGCGTCCCCTTCGCCGCCCCCTTCGTCCTCATAATTGATGATGTTCTCTCTTATGTCGTCAAACTCCTTCTCGGCCCAACCTTCTGACTTTCTTTTATGAACGACGACAGCCAGCAACAATACTGTCAGAGGAAAAGGAGAAAAAAAAAGCGAGATCGCATTTAAAATTCATTGAAACGCACTTACATCGGCAATATATGCCGTTTTTACAGAGCTGGAAAAAAATAAGGAAGGGAGGATATAAATCAAACATTTAAGACTGCCGGAAGCCGTACTGTACATATTAACATACGAAAGTGAAAAACTCGACCTCGTTATCGCACAATATATTCCAGTTTAAAAAATTCGTTTATATATAAATATCTCTTTAATAAAATCTCACTATATATAAAAATTTATATTGTTATAAAATAAATTTCGTATTGAATTTGATGTAAAAGTAATTTTTAACTGAGTTACGGTACATTTTCAATCTGTCGATATTATTAAGCGATTTCATAAAGTTCGCTTCGTTGTTTTCATAACATCACTATTTCGATTCGATAAATATCGAAACAAAAAAAAATTTATATATATATATCGTAATACTTTGAAAATTACTTTATAATATTCTCAGAAAATACTATTATTGGCAAAGACGATATGAATCAAAATAAAGAAGTAACTAATCAGACGTAGCTATTCCTGCGTGCAAAACAGATTTGCTTGAAAAACAAAGCAAATTGAAAATCGATATGCTAATGCGACCGTAAGCGTAGCGATTTCGGAGCATTCGCCAAGCCCCAGGATTCAGATAATAAAAGTTTTCACAAAACTTTTCGAAAACCTATTAAAAGCCTCCACAACTAACACCGTCTATATCTTCGAAACGATATCGGAATGGGTGAAAAAGAGGGGAAAAAAAAAAGAAAATATGAACCGAACGATCACCGATTGAAAGCAACGCAGAAAAACCATACCACGGGCCATCCAATTGTATCGCCCTGTATATATACCATTATATATATATATATATATATATATATATATATATATATATATATATATATATATATATATATATATATATACATACTCATATATAAGTTTGAGTATTGCTAGAGTTTCTCAAATGTCGAAACATTCGCATGGGTAAAGAGAACACAAAACCCCTTGACAGGACGACTCCGGTCGTATTCAGGACATCTTCCTTTTGAATCGGCCCAATATTAAGTTTCTTTATTCGGGAATTGTTTGAGACGTTATGTGTATAGGAAAAACTTCAAGTAGAAACCTTATTGAACTTTCTTTCTTCTTTAGATAAGTGATATAAGCGTCTATATACATATGTGATATTTACTTTTTTTTCAGATACTCACTTAACAATACGGCGATGCAGACTAGTATAGCAACTAAGAAACTAGTGTCGATTCCGAATGAAACCGCCTTGGCTACGCTGGTCTGGCAAGATGTATCTATGTTCTTAGAATCGCTCGGTAATCCTAGATTATAAGTCTGCAAAAGAAAAACATGTCTTAGAAAATCTTTCCAATATCGTCTAATATTAAAAATACTATGAAATAATCTGGAAACTTTTGTAATTTTTCCAATATTAAAGATGCTTTATAATAATGAAAAAAAAAACTAAAATTACCTCAAGATTAAACGTTAAATTGCTGACACATCCTCTATATCCTACATTTGTGGGTATATAATTCCAACCGTAGAATTTACCTATTCTTTCTAAATTAATATTGGCACCACCAACTTGTAAAGGTCCATTAACTATATAAAAAGAAAAATAAATGTTAAATTTATCTCGTCATATATAAAATTACAAAAGGAAATAAAAATTACCATTTAGGAACTCGTGTGGTCCTATAGGAGCGGCCAAGTTCATACAAGCCGATATTTTACAGCGATCGACAAACATTTCGATGCTAGTCTTAATTAAAATAATTTCAATCAAATGCGGTTTACCATCGTTGACTTTGTTGTGTTTATGTTCGATTTTTACAGTTCCACTACCGTAATTTACCAATAAAACTGGGTAACCTTTTACTAATTCTAATGCCATAAAATCTGAAAAATAAATGTATATCGTTTATATTAAAGTTTTCAATTATATATATATAAAATAAAAATATGTGAATTATATATATATTTTTTTTACCTTGAACGTCTAATAATTTGTTGAATGTAAGCGGTCCTAAATATAAAATAAGTCCATCTTCGTTATAAGGTGTGATAATTAAAGATATCTGACTTTCGGCACACGAAGGAACAGGTGGATACAACGCCCAACCGTCTCCGTGAAAGCCTATCGAGGTTAATTCGCAACGAGGTCCGGTCAGACCCTCGGGACACTCGCAACGATCATAGAGCGGAGTACCTTTTTGAAAATGAAGAGAAAAAAAAACGACAAAATATAAACAGGCTCGGAAAAGGAAAAGGTGAAAATGAAAAACGAATATTTATATATTTACCTCCGTTAAAGCAGATTAATGGTTGATTATTTTCGCATGTACAGTCGGGTTCAACTATTGCTGAAACTCCAACGAAACTAGTTTTATTCGTGTAAACCGACAGTGGAACATTAGATTTTCTCAGTCTATTTCTGCATGAATCGGCACATTGGACTTTTTCGAATAGACATTCGTCAATGTTTATCATGAATATTTCCATATCCATCAATGTTTCCAACTATAACAATGATGCATTTTAAATAACAAAATAAATATTGTGATAATATATATACATATAATATTGATAAAATTTGAAGTACCTGTGATTTGTGACCTGATACTAGAGAATTTAATTTTTCTGGAGCGTAATAAGGAGAACCGTGAGCTGAAAATCTCACGTCCAAAAACAAATCGTTCGCAGCGGTTCGATTCGAAAAAACGGTGAAAACGTCAACATTTTCAATACTTGTATTAAAATAGAGCGATAATTGCTGTCTTAAAACGTCCTTTTTGCTCAGTCCCTAAAAATGAAAATAATAAAAATAATAATAATAGAAAAATTCAAGTCATTTTAGTTAGCTGCGTAATAAATATGCGTGTCATCCCTACGAAGGATATTATGCAGCTTTCAAAGGTAATTTCCTCTGACGAGGGTTACACAATGTAATATTATCAGATCCACTTATGTCTAATCTGAAGCGGGAATCGTATTAATATTGCAGCATTAAAAACATATATCAAAATGTCAGTTCTCAAACTGTGATCGAATATGTGAAAAGTCCAAGAAAAAATATTTTTATATTTCTTACATAATTGATTTTCAATAATAGTAGATATTTATTAAAAAAATATGAGAATATATTATATATAAAGAAACTACAAATACGTATGATTTATCGTTCGAAACTTGTACGACATTAAAACTTAAAAAGTTTCGATCCTGATATGACTTTATTGACGCAATAATATAAAATTAGATATTTTAAATGTAAATTAAACGACACATACCCCTTGCTGAGGAGCAATAAATTGTTCAGCGGTGACATTGACGAATCGTATGGATCCCGATTTATCGACTGCCTCCTCTGGTATCTCTTTGACCGTAATATTAACGGTCGCCTCCACCCAATGAAATGGTATGTTATGTTCCTCATTCTGTTCTGTGACCTGACGATGAAGAAAACGATTGAAAATAAACAAACATGCACTTTGATATATACAATTTTTTTTTCAATCAATTTATATACTAACGTTGAATCTCAGTGAGTATGTATCGTTCGGTGTGCCCTGCTTCATCGTTATCATACCAGTGTTGCTGTCCACGTCGAAATAAGGACTCCTTTCGGCAAACGATGGCAACCATGAAAATAGCTTGTCTGGAAGATCCCAATCGTCGGGATCCGTAACGTAAATTCTTCCGATTTCCGTATCCGGTGCCTCACCCTAAAAATAAAAGAAAAAAAATCGCACGATTTCAAAAACAATTTCCATACTGTCAAATTCAAAATAAAAATTAAGAAATAAAAAAACATCATATCTTCTTTAAAATGAAATATATAAAAAAAAGTTATTTACATATTGAAAATACGAAACAATCTTTTATTCTCATCCATGTTTATATTCTTTAAAAATCGCAAATATTTCATCCTTCTCTAAGATTCAATAGCGAAATAAGTGCGAAATAAACGAAACAAATCTTCTTCTATTACGGTTCAAAATGAAGCAACAAAAAAAGAAAAAGAAAAAAAATGATAAAATGAAATGTAAAAAAATAAGAAGCATCGGGAAGAAAGAAGGCGGGAGAGTGAAAGAAAAAAAAGAAGCGTAAAAATCACGAATCGGAAAACGTTTTTCCGTTTTAATGAAGCGCGAATAGAAAATGCAGAGCACTAACAATACAGGTTTAATATATAAATATATATATATATATATATATATATATATATATATATATATACAGGGTGAATTCTTTCACCCTGTATATATATATATATATATATATATATACAGGATGAATATATATATATATATATATATATATATATATATATATATTTCAGGGTGAATATACGATGATAATATAAAATAAAAATTTAGGAGCGTACCGGTTTTGTTGTACAACTACGGATATGAAACGTTTCTATCGGAACATTTAGAATCATACATAAAGATTTCAGTTTTTATTCGCAATAAAATTTTCCCGTAATAGCAAAGCGTTTTATCATGAATGCTCCATAAATTTTATGGATATATATACAAATGCGCGGACGTTAGTATCGACACTAAATCATAATCGAAAAAAAATATATAAATATTTAATAAACATATACACGGTATTGCCCATTAAAATTACTCTGTCGACGATTAATTAAAAAAATATAATTATTAGCAATGTTTAGTTGGATGAAAATAAACTAATATGAATTATTAATTTGTATATATATACAAATTTTATTCTAGAAAATAATATATGTATATATTTCCAAAATTTCAGTTGCTTCATTAAAAAAAATTGAACGAAAAAGGAAAACATTTTCATTACAAATCGTAATAAATTACTTTAATTAATAAAAACACTAATAATAAATACAACAATTAACATAGTCAAAAATAATAATTTAGAACCTTTTCACAACCTATTTGTGAAAACTTTCAAAATATTTTTTTTATGATTCTCAATTAATCATAAAATAATTTTTAAATTCTAATTTAAAATTTTTAATTTTTTTCACGATTCTCATAAACCAATTGGAAATACCTTATTAAAAATATAAAGAAATACTGGTGATATCATGCTATCTATACTATTTTTCACTCTATTTCATAATATACTGATATATAAATTAAAATAATTATTATTTTTACCTATTATTCAAATTTCATTTCAAATCTATATATTATAAAAAAATATATCATTATAGAAATAACGAATTTTTGACACAAATTAGTCTATAATAAAATGTAAAAATATGATTAAAAAATCAAAATATTATTATTTTTAAATATAAAATAAATTATGTATATTCAGAAGCTTGAAAATAAAATAAAATAATAATAGGAGGTTTTATGAAAGCTTTAACGAAAATATGATTATATATATATATATATATATATATATATATATATATATATATATATATATATATATAACGATTTATGAAAAATATATAAAAAGAAATGGGGTGCATACAGGAAAAATCAGATGAGCACTCAGACAAAAATCACATCTTTCACTTCATTAATCATCCCTGTCTGGATGAGGGGTTTGTATAAACGATGACGAAATGAACGTTCACCAGTCAAAATATAAATAAACGAACGCATAAATAAATATAGGAAAATGAATAAAAATTAATGAAATCCACTCGATAATCCATAATTCATATGTGAAAAACGAAATAATATGCAACGCGTAATACTAGCTGTTCTCGTTTTGAAAAATTTTTATTTTAAAAATCTGTCGCTTTCATTACACACACACACACATATATATATATATATATATATATATATATAAAATAATGTTTAATACGAGTTTATCATTGGTGATTAATGATATTGACTCGTAAAAAAAATGTCAATAAGGTTTATACTATTATTTATATTATACATATTTATAAAAATAAGATTAAAATAAATTATTTGTGTGTGAATGCAAGTGAATAAAATAATTTTTGAATTGTGCTTTTCAGTAAAATTATTCAGAGATTTTAATTTATTTTCTATTAAATCTTTGAAATCGAATAGTAATAAATCGTTAATAATTTCATAATTCGGACAATTCTATTTCACTACATAAAAATGGACTAGATTGAAATTTGATTATATGATTTATAAAATTTAACACGTACTAAGGTCCGAATTTTGAAAAATTACAAACAGCCTGTATACGATATAAGTGTACATATACGATAAACATACGTAGAAGTTATCGTATGAATTATGCAGCAGATTATGACAATGGCGAAATCTCATCCACAGAACCTAGCACATTCTCTATGATCGTTCTTGGTGAAGTATATACAGTCAAAGATGATGATGATGATGATGAGAAAACGTGTTATATTTTCGTCGCAAACGTATATAATATATATGAAATAATATAAATATTGATGTCGATGTATTATGTATGGTATAATTTTTTTTTAATTTTTTTTTTTTGAAGAAAAATATGAAGAATAATATAAATATATATTAAAATGATAATAAATAAATAAAATAAAATAAAAAAAGAATAGGTTCATAGGTACTTACGTAACTGTACGACCATCTCTTGTGGAAGTACTCACTGAGATAGCCATCCGTCTGCGGCCAAATGCAATGCAAACAATACACGAGAATACACGGTAAGAACACACACACACACAGTAAGAAGAATATTTTTTTTTTCGTCAAACGAACATAATTACTTTTTATCATTATTTTTATACAATTATTGAAAAAAAAACTCGTATATGTATATACATATATATTTGGGAAGAAAGAAAAAAATATGGGACGAAATTAATCGGTGATTAATATAATAATAATAGAGTTAAATAGCACGAATAGTGTTGATAGTAATTAATAATAACATCGACACGATGGAATTAATGTGTAATTTGTATTTTCTATGATTGGTCACTTTCAATGTTAAGGCTTTAATACCGTACAAGCGTTCAAAATAAGACGTTTAAAAAATAAATATTTATTTATAATATATAGTTTCGAAGATAAAATTGATTCGATTAATAATAATTGGGCATTATTTTTTTTAATATAAAAAAATATTTGAGTACAATTCGATTATAAAGAAATATCTAAAAGTTCAAAATTTAATACTTTTTCAAATTCGTGGATTTTAAAATATCGTATATTCATTTTATATTGTTAAGATTTTTAAAAACATTAAATATTCGGAAATATTAATATAATCGATCTAATTACAGCAAAATTGACAGACAAATATTTATATAAATAAAAATTAATTTATTTTTAATTAATAAAAAATAATATAAACATACAAATTGAAATAAATATAAAAAATGATAAAACAAAAATATTAAAATTAAAATTGATAAAACTAGAAAAGGTTAAAATTATTAGTGAAAACGCAAAGCGAAAATATAAACAATGAAAAAAACATTTATTCCGATATTTCGAATTGAAATGTATAGAAATGAAAATCGTTTCTTAGTAATGCAAAAAAATCGCAAAAATAAAATTTTATTAAACAAAAAAAAAATAAAGATAAATATATATATAGGTCAGTTATCGTCATATAAAAATAATAATCAACACTAACTTTTCTATATTCCTCGATTCGATATGAATATTTTCAATTTTATCACCTGTATTTTTTTTTGTTTTGCAATTAATAAAAAATTAAATACGTCGCATTTTCAGCGCTCGCACAGTACCAGCCTGAGCATATCTCGTAATACTCACTTTATAATTGTAGACGAATATATCGCTGTGTCCCTCGGACATGGGATTATCGTTTCTGTCGCCGATGACTACGTGCAAAATTGACACGCCCCATTTTTGTGGTATTCCAGAATCGGTGATGTTGATCGGCAGAAAGTACTCCTTGATGTCTTCCCTATCGAAGATGACTTCGGTCATCAGGTCGTCGTCTGAAAATAAAAATTAAAATATAAAATAAAATAAACGAAACGTATTTAAAGACATTTAAATCAACAGGTAGGCAAAATCGGGCACACTCGGGTAGCAACTTTTAATCGCTTTCATTCCCATTCCCCAAGTCAGTATTGAAACTTAAATGCGAAGTTTGTTACGTCTTTGAGCGATAGCAAAGCTCGGTTTGCGTCCAAAGAAATGGGAATTATCAAAGAAATGTCACGACGACTACGGAAAACTTTTCAACGATTTCAATACTTAAACATAACAATAATAATAATATAATATTTAAAAAAAATATATATTATTGATGAATCTAATTTAATATAGTATAATAGTTCGGCAAATGCGTCACACGATAATAGGATAAAATGATTGAATTTTCAAATAGCGGAGAGGAAAAAAAAGAACAACAAAGAAACACGAAATGGTTATAAGACGGAAAAGGGGATGTAATGACGGTAAATCGGAAATGAAATATGAGAACGACGTAAAAGTGGTCGGGTTTGGGGTAGGACAGACCTGTGATAAAAGTTTCGCGTGTCAACCGGTACTTTCGAAATCGTCACTGTAATTTCAAAGTGTCGACAGAGCTTCAGGGTATTTTGTACCGTTTCATATATATATATATATATATATATATATAAATATATATATATATATATATATAAATATATAAATATATATATATATATATATATATATATATATATATATATATATTATATAACGTTGTGTTTTTGGATAAAATTGTTGTTGTTACGAATGTGAAAAAGGACCGTAATAAGGGATGGGGAAATGGGGATATAAAAGGATAAAAACTCGTCGGCGTAACTCGCGCAATGGACGAGCCTCCCCCAAAGAATTATAACGTTTATAATCCGAGGGACAAAAAGTAATGTTTTATTCGAGAATCGATAATAATTTTATGATAAAGCATTGTACTTTGTAATGATAAAAAAGACAGATGAAAAAAAAACACAAGAATATTTAAACAAGAAATAATAATGGAGGTTTATAACGGATATATTTAATTATAAAGGGATTGAAAATATGAATTTGAACGTGAATAGAGGACAGAAAATAAGATAGAATGTAAATATATACATATATATATATATATATATATATATATATATATATATATATATATATATATATATATATATATATAAGGTGTTTTTACAAGTATATAAAAACTTTAATTTAAAATAAAACATTAAAGATAAATGATGTTATTTGACATTATTCAAATGATAATTCTATATCATTCTTTTTAGAATATGATTTCTAACATGGTTCGAAAGAAGCCTAATTTTCAATCATTTTTTGCAACAATTGAGGTCGTATATCAATGATAACGTGGCAAATATTGTCTTCCAAAGTGACAATTGTATATTTATCGCTATAACTCAAAGTCCCAGAAAAAATAGTCCAGCAATTTTAAATTGCATGATTTTAAAGACCAATATACAGTTCCATTTTCACCAGTAACTTTTTTTTGAACGTATTCACCAAAAGTACGAATGGTGATTGTGTGACTTCAATTCTTACATGAATTGTGTATATAAATGAGTAGTTGAATTTTACAAGCCCCAAAACCCAAATCTCCCATAAAGAGATTGGACACAACTCTAATTGGGTTTTACTCAATACTATGCTTTACAACAGTAATAGCTTCTTCAGCTCGCAATGTATGAAATCTCTGACGACACCTGTTATCCTATAGAGCAAAATAGGTGCACAATCGATCCATGGTTATTAAAATTAATTACTATGATGAATAATAATATTGAACCATAAAATTTACGAAGAGCGTGATGAGTTTCTCGAATTAAACCATGGTTTTTGTAAAAAAAAATGCACAATTAGTAGACGTTTTTCAGGTGTTAATCGATATATTATGTAATGGCATATAAAATGGTGAACATATCAAAAGGTGTTATACCTTTATAAAAGATCGCCCTATATAATGTTTTACAATTTTCATCATCACTAATATAATTTAATATATATAGTTTAGTTCAATATACAAATCACTAAAAAAGTGCAATAATGATAAATATCAGACGACCTCGTAATATAATAATAGAAAAATCAGCGTTGAAAAATATAAAAGAAAAACAACCATCCAATCTTTACAAAGACAAGCCGTAATGTCATTTTTTTAATATTATCGTAAACAGCGAAAGATTTCCACAACTCGAAAATTTATATTCAGTGAGAGACTCGAAAATAATATGATTAGGACCTTCAGAAACACAAGAGTGGTCCCGGTGGGTAAGAAAAAAAAGAAAAAAAATGACGACACAAGGGGGGAATGAGACGTAAGCGGTGGGGAGGGGTCGGAAAAGCGCGCCGAAAATGCAGATATAATTATGTGTACGAAAGAATACGATGCATAACAAAGGACGGGGAATTGTTTGAGCGTGTTTTTGTCATTCCCGTGGATTTATTTCGAAAACGATCTCGCTTCCCTTTGAAGAGACAAAATCAATGGCGATTTTTCAATTATTTTCGCCATTGTCGGAAGCCGACGTACGAAAACGTACCCATCCGCGTTTCAACTCCCCTCAAAAAAAAAAAATAAAATAAAATAAAATAATACTCGTACCGAATTTATATTTTATTTTATTTTATTTTTTTTTTTGTTGTTGTGAATTTTCACCTCGACGATTTTCCCAATTATTGTTAAACTACATGAACTCTTTCGTGTACATGTTACCGTGAAAGATAAAAAAAATAAGCCGATTATTACTACAAAACGTTACGGACCTGGATTTATATTTTATATATACCTAAATTAAAACTCATTTATTTATGTGTTATATAAATTAACATTTATATCATTAACAAATTTATAAATAATATCACAAGTTTTCGTGGTTATGATTTGAATCAATACATTCAAAAATACACATATTTACAATTGAAAAAAAAATCAAGAAACAACCCTTCGCCACCACAAAAAAAAATAGAAAACAAAAACAACAACCGTCAATTAAACGTTTCCATTTTAATGCGATAAAACGAGCAACCGCTAATGCGACACGTAATCATCTAATAATTACGTGATGAATAACAATTAAGCTGAGAGTCGTTAACGCATGAATATTTAACAAATTTTTAACAACAAAAAAAATAATGTTAAAAAAACAGGAAAAAAAACTGAAAATGGGAATCGATATAATGACGCGCCAAATCGGCGGCATACGTGTTAGTACTGAAATATATATGTTTATATACAGCGTGATACAAAATATAAATAAAAATTTAATCATTTTTAATTAAATATTTCGTGATATAAACATATAAATTAAAATTCAAATAATTATTTGAGATCACAGGTTAAATTCATATGATATAAATATATATTTTAAAATTATTTTATTTTTAATTAAACACCATATTAATTAAATAATTAAAAATTCATTTTTTTCTCGATATGTATCAAGAAAATAATTAATTATGAAATTGATTCAATATAATATATAAGAAACGTGCTCGTTTTATTGGTTTACTCTGTATAACATAACATGTATACGCGTTTATATATAATGAATGGTGAAAAACGGAAAATTTGAAACGATTCAAAGTACATTATTAGGTCGAATAGACCTTGACACGGAGCCGTTTTAATTTCCACACATTTTCCGAGCGACATTTTCTTTTCAATATCTATTTCTTTTTTGTTTTTAATACAAAATAAATATATGCACGCATATATAATACGATCGATAATAGCGCATTATTATTCTTAAATTATATGTATGTACGTGTATGTATATATATATATATATATATATATATATATATATATATATATATATATATAATATACGTAATAATTAAATGCATCATAAAACGTGATTACAGCTTATATAGATATACGATTTTATTACAACGTTTCATTAACCCTTCGCGGGGCGTTTTAATAAACCATCGCTCTTGTATATTCAAAGTTGCTGAAATAGCGTTCGCATACAATATACGATTATATATACATATATTCAGTATCTGTATAAAATATTCATTTTTCAGAATGAATAACGCACTGAACAAATACTGTCTGCTGAAAAAAAAATATGAAAAAAAGAGCAAACGTATTTATATATACATATATATATACATATATATATATATATATATATATATATATATATATATATATATATGGGTGTGTGTGTGTGTGCAATATTCACGCCACTCGCACAGTAATCGGAAAATCGAGAAAAGCTCAGATCGGCTTGTTAGCGGCAATCAAGAGCAAATCGTTTTATATTTTGTTTACAATATTAAACACGCACGAATATGTTCAATCATCATAATTCCGTAATAAACGTTCGCATTCTTCTCTCCGCGATTTATATATATATTTATTGGACCGTTCATAACCAATTCCCCATACTGCCTTCTCGTTGTATTTTCCACCATTTTTTATATTATTATTTATTTATTTATATATTTTTTGCGTTTTGTCAGGGAGCCGAACGCAACACCACCGGAAAGAGGAACGCGATAATCCCTTATCGAGCGATTTTTTTTATTATTTTTATATATTTATTATTCCTCTCCCGTGTTCCGTTTATTTATTTATTTATCCGTTTTACACTCGTGCTCGAATAAAACATCTTTAATTGTCAAATAATAAATTTCCAAATCCGCACAAAACATCCCATCGCGGAATACAAAGTATACAACAGGCATGAGAAGATTTAATTTTTTATCAAAAAAAAGAAGAAAAAAAAAATATATATATATATATATATATTATTCAATCAAATACAATTTAAATAAAATAATAAAACATCGATCATAATACAAGCTAATTACGCGCGATAATGATAATTTTACAAAACACTTAATGCACGCAAAATGTTTTCACGTCCATTATTATTATAACGCGAAATGATTCATTAACCGGAACTTACAATTTAATATTACGATTTTTACGTATAATTAAAAAAAGAAACCTTGATATTCGCGAGGTTAAAATATTGAATTTATATAAGCAGAAAGTCGTGAAATCGATAATGAAAAAAATATATTCAGCTGAAAACTTTGAACCCTCAAATATATATATATATATATATATATATATATATATATATATAATAGATCTATATACGTATGAAAATATTGCAAATTTTAAAAACGTAGCAGAAAAAAAATTACATTATCTCAAAACCGCAACCGACCGACGAAAAATTCTCATAATAACACCTATATATTTCGGTCATAAATTTTGTGCGTCAGAAAAAAATGCCGCTTCCGTTATCAATGGATACATAATAAATTATATGTCGCGGCGAATTCAGATTATGCCGAAGGAAAGACGTGTGCATAAATTTGAAAAATCACATTACATAATATTATGTAGCGCCAGTGTTTCTCAAAGGATATATAAGATGGAACGTTAATAAGTGCGGCGTCTGAGAAAATATACAAATTTCTCATATCTAATAACGTATTTTATTATATATATATATATATATATATATATATATATATATATATATATATATATATATATATATATATTACACACGTACAAAACCGGAGTTAAGGTAAATGAAACGAATGCACTTTCAGCTAAACGGAAAGACAGAAAGCCAGCATATTAAGTTAAACTGCCGTGTATCGAGAACTAAAAGTTATGTCATTTCAGTCAACACGTATCCCGTTGTGTCCGTGATTTAAACGGGACGCGCGGAAGTCGATCCAGAAAAGGGACGCGGGCAAATTCCCCATACAACCAAAACCCGAACTCGGTACAAAGTCGTACACGCTGGCACACGCGCGAGCGATAACATCCACTAAAATATTAGTTTCACGCACTTTCCCGGCGTCTGGGATAATTTATCGTCGGTAAAGTGGAAAGTCTACGTCACTAATTTGAGTATGGTTTGGGGCCTCCGGTTTTGACGTTCGCTAACAACGTCAACTTTGTCGCAACATCGGAAACACGGATGTACCGCCGAAATGGATGGGCAACGTTTACAATCCGGGAACCCGTATACTACTATACTATTACCTAGCCCGTAACGATTTTAGTTACCGGAAAAATGGAAAAGCCACAATGTCGGACTGGAGCTGACAGAACGGATAGTAGGAAACTTTAATGCGATCAGTTTGCATGGTTAACGGTCAAATTTCGCTCGTGAAGAAACTATTGAAACATAATAATAATAATATCGATAACCTTTTTCTTTAGCGAACACGGTATATTGTTATTGGAACATTATCAAAATTATGACTTCAAACATCAAACATAACACTTTATCAAAGTTGTTTTTCGCGCTTTAATATCTTTATTCATATTTTATACGAATTGTTATAGTAATATTTCCATTTTTATAAATCGTTTTCGACTGCTATTTATCGATTACATAAATACATAATTTTAGTTAAAATTATCCGATTACATATTTGTAGAAAATCGAATACTCAGATTAGACTAGATCAAAAATGAACAACTTGCGGTATACGAATTTAACGTGACACGCGAAATAATTTTGTTGTCACGCAGCACGCAACTCTGCTTAAAAAAAGCGATATATTGTTACTGCCATAAATTCGTCTATTTTTATTTAATACGAAACATTAGCTATTAATATCGTTCTAAAACCAATATCACTATCGACCGAATCAAAAATTCTATTTCAATAAAAAAAATATATAAAATATTTATTTTTTTATAAAATAAACATTGACGACCATATGTATAATCAATGAAGACAATTTAAAAAACCGAGAGATTGTTGGCAGTATGAAGGAATAAGATTTTCATGGATAAAAATCACAAATTAGATAGTTGAATTCACTGAGTCATCACCAATTCGGAACTAAAATAATGAAAAATAACAATTCATATAACATAATACAAACTACATTGAGTAAAAATAAATAAGATACTTTTAAAATAAATATCGTTTAACATATTATATATTATCAAACTACTACTGTTTCTATGAGAATTTATATGAAATTTAATTATTTACAGATTCGAAATTATTATAAAACTAGAAAGTAATATTTATAATTATATAACAAAACCCATTTGAAAACTGATATTTTGAATGCATAGCCATTTAAACGTTATGTATATAAAATGAAAAAGTAAAAAAAAAACGGTCGGTTAACTGGGACGTAAGTGTATTTCCTAGCACATATGGTCCATAAACCGCATGGGATTTGAGAACAGCTTACCGTGTGACTTTAAAATGGATAAAACTAGGTTTTTCCAAAAGAGAAAAATCGCGATATTAACGCTTTTGTCTGCAAACGTATATTTAGAGGATGGGTATGAAAATACAACAACAAATGCACAAAAATGCAACTCGGCAAAAGCGGAAACGAACAAAAAATATATATATACATATATATATATATATATATATATATATATATATATATATATATATATATATATATATATATATATATATATATAGTATAATAGCGATAGAACGGTTTCAATTTCGATATAATCCGGCAGTGAGAATAAATTCGGAAAAAGCTTTGAGAAAATTTTTCGAATGTAAAAAAAATAAATAAATAAATTAAAAGAGCATCGCCGAAGAAAATGTATAAAAGAAAAAGTTTTTCACTGTATAGCCGTTTCGGTTCGATCGTCTTTTCCACTGTGAACCGAGGCCAACCTTCGCAAATCGTCGAAGTTCGTGTTGAGGAATTCTAAAGAAAATCTATATGAACACGTATGAAAAAAATGGCCGGTGTGAGAAATCGTGTGTTATATTAAAAAAATAATAATAAAAAACTGTTCGCACTTTTCGAAATTTAAAAAAAATATAACGTTTCTTGTTTAAATATTTTTTACAATTGTACTAAAAGTCGTTAGACCTTTTATTCTTTTTCTGCGTCGATTAGTTGAACTTTATAATTGGAATGGTTAAATTTAATCGACTATATGAAATTGTTTAAAATTCCGCATTGTTGTCGAATATTATTTAATCAGTTTTAATTCAAATAATACATCTAGATTTTAATTTTTAAATATATTAAAATGCGGTAAAATTAAATTCTTTGGAAAAAAACAATAAACCAGAAGGTTTAACGAGAACTTAGTGGCTAGATTCCCATATAAATATACATCGTCCCAACAAAAATTTAAAATTAAAAGGTTTAACCTTTGCAAGTTATTACATTACTAATTTACTTTATTTAATTATTATAATAAATTTCTACATATTTATTAACATAATATTAAATTAAAAAAGTGGAATAATTTTGAATTAATTTCAAAATATAATAATAAACATTGAATTTTTCAATATTATGACTAAAAAATAATTTAAATTCTAGATAAATTTCATATATTACAATTATTATGAAAACAATGCTTCAAAAATCCGATATAAAATCTAATGAAATCCGCAATAGGATTTTATAAAAATTATTATTGCATAAACAAATAATTAAGATTGTATATTACTTATATAATAATTTATAAATATGTCATAATAATAAAAATATATGCAATTGAAAAAGAAGATAATTATATGAATAAACTATGGCATAAAAAAACTGTACGATCATCATAATTAAAAACAAAGCTTTTAATTAGGCCAATACATAGATGAAAGGGAACAAAAAATAAAACACGGGGGGGGGGGGGCGCAACTACAAAAAGTCACAATCAGACGAATTCGAAAAAGCGAAAAATCATTCTAGCGGACATTTTTCCTCGATGAAAAGAGGGAAGTGAAAAAAAAGAGGTAACAATTTAATTAAACGAAAGCAAAACGCGTAAAACAAAATAAACAGTTTCCACGGAAAACGAAGCACGAGAAAAAGGTAAAAGCCGGAGGATAGCATTGGCGAGGCATATTTTCCGCTTTTAATTTTTTCCCTATTTCTATTTTCCTTTTTTTATATACATATATATATATATATATATATATATATATATATATATATATATATATATTTAAACTCTTGTATATAAAAATGGAAGACGAAAATGTGGCACACTTAAATGATATGGCCGCCGTCGTTTCTTTTTTTCTTTTTCTAACATTTTGTTTCTTTGATGGAAATCCTAATTATACCTTTGAATAAATTAAATCTAATTTAGATTGAACCGGCTGATAAGAAACTTGCGTTGGACTATATACGACCTGGAAAGAAAACGCTTTTCATCCACTAAATATTACGCCTATATTTTTTTTTCGAATGAATATATAGATATGTAATATTAAAAACGAAACACTACGAAAAACTAAGCAAACGTTATTATTAAAAAAAAAATTAATGCCCTATTTCTCATATCGAAAGAAGTTTAAACCAAATAATATACAGTAATCCCTCACCCATCGCGGGGGTTATGTTCCATTTCCATTTTTCCATATATTTCCATTCTTGATATTTTTAGAAAACTCACAAAATAGCTAGGGATTACGATAATATTATATATAATAAATAATTTAATTACACGTAGTTTAGTTTTTATCAGTAACGGATATACGAATAACATATCAAGAAGAAAAAATAGTATGTCAACGGCAATTGGATGGTGGGTCCACATATATTAGGGACACGACAGTCGTTTGGGGACATTGTGTCCCGAAATGGCAGAAGGGGGCCTCACTTTCTGGAAGATTAAGCATTATCCCGACCATGACGCATACACTTTTCATCGACGTACTTCCATTAACTAATTTAACTAAAAATTTCTCCTTTTTTTTCTTCTCTTCCCCGTCCTCTTTTTGGCCGACAGTCGAAAGGACCGCGACGAATCACGAAAGCGACGAACGATGAACACAGCGTCAAGCTTCTATTATTATTGTTCTCAAAGGTCGTTAACGCACAAAAGCAACGACCAGACACAGGTTCGATCTAATTACTTTATATTTAAGATAAACGACCGAAAAACTAATGTGTAATCTGATTAATTTAAGCATAATGGAACGTTTTTTAAAATCCCTCCTATTTGACTAATGAAATAATACAATGTTACAAGGGTGATCTAATGACGATAAGAAAAAAAAACCTAGTACAAAATTTTGCAAATATTCATCTCAATTTTAATTCGAAGATCGTAAATATATATATATATATATATATATATATATATATATATATATATATATATATAATAAATTTTATATTTTAATATATTTAAGTAGAAATTTCCATTAAATCGGTCTATGTACTAAAACAAATTATACATCTAAAAATATAACCGATAATACAAAATAATTTATTTCCATTACAATAATGAATTCATTAGGATTAACCATATAACAAAATTTAGGTAAAGTATTAGTCGTTTTGAATTAATAAATCTCGTATAGATAAGTCGAACCATATATTTTATGATATAATAACCTAAAGAATGCTTGAAGAATATATAGCACATGCGTGCGTTTCCATATACGAAAAAAGTAACTAAATCCTTCCTCCAACAAAAAAAAAAAAAAACCAGTCGTATTTCTTTGTCGTTATAAATCATATTTTTCGTGAAAAGAAAACGGCACATTCTATTCAATCAATGCGAAATGGAAAAGAGGAAAATCTACGGATTAAATGAAAAAAAAATCGCCCACCTCTTATATAAAACTTCGATGTAATGTCGTTAGAAGCCGTGCTGCTTAGCCTGAATGTGAATGGTGCACCATTCTCCTCGGAATCGTAGTCCTTAGCGGTCAATGTGACTATTTTGCCAGGCTTTTGATTCTCGTACCATACAACGGGTTGAACCTGAAACAAAATAATATAAATCAATATTTGTACATTATAATAATTTCATTTATGACTCTTGCAAAATACTCACGTTGGTCAAAAAAGGTGCGTTGTCATTGATATCGGTCAAATTTAAAATGACCTCAGTGGTCGATCTTAAACCAGTAGGACCTCCCTGCTGATCTACGGCTGCTATTAAAACCTGCCAAACTGCGAAACCGTTAGGTGGATCTCTATCTAATGGTTTGATAAGCTGCAAACAACCGGTATCGTCGATTGTCATCAGTTTCTTTTGATCCTGTTTGATTAAAACGTATACTATCTTCTGGGGCGCAGACCTATCAGCAATATCAGGATCGTATGCCTCAACCTAAAACATTTACGTAATATAATAAATATTTTAATATTCAACATGAAAAATTATAATGGAACAACAATTGATATGTCTGGTGTTACTTACATTTGCAATGCAACCACCCATCAAAGTTTCTTCTTGTATGATATTTGTTACATTTTGTGTGAAAACTGGAGGATTATCATTCACATTGTCTATATTAATGTTAACTGTTGCGATGTCATCGTGCAAACCGTCTGATGCTTTGACAGTAAGAGAATATTTTGTAATATTTTCATAATCCAATTTGTTATGAACTCTTATTCTACCAGTAGTATTTTCAATTAAAAAAGCGTCATAAATATTTCCTTCGACTATAGTGTAGATTACTTGAGTTGCTATAATTATATAAAAAAGGTCCAATTATTAAACTAAAACGGTTAAAATGAACGAATGAATAGTTAGTGAAATTATTATAATACCTGTATCGACGTCGTTAGCAAAAACTTCAGCTACTAATTCGTTAATGTTAGCATCTTCCGGTATAGCTTCAGCAGCGTAAATTGCCTGAGTAAATATTGGACGATTGTCGTTTTTATCGGCGATTTCTATTCTAAACACTTGCTGACCAGAATTATGTTTTCCACCCTGTTTGATGGCGGATGGAGAATTATCCGTAGCAATCACTTTAACATTATAAAAGTCTCTCGCTTCTCTGTCAAAACTAACTAATGTCGTGATATTTCCGGTAATAGGATCAATTTTAAAAACGTCAGTATGGTCACCAAGTTCATATGTGACTTGATTATGTGCAGATGTGCCATCGGCATCAATGGCTCGAACCTGCATAACTGGAGTATCTATGGGTTCATTTTCCAGAACACTACCCGATCTTGATTCCACAAAAATAGGAATATTATCGTTCACGTCCTCGATCAATATATTAATCTTAGTTTCCGCAGCCAATCCGTATTTATTCTAAAAATAAATGTACAATCTCACATATAGCACAGCACTAAGGCAAAATTGATCGAATAAATACAAAGCATAATGAAAACAAAAAATATACCTCAACTCTAACTGTTAAAATATAATCGGTAATCCTTTCGTAATCTAATTGTTGACCTAATTTAATATAAGCAGTGTTTCCGTCCGATTCCAATACAAAAGTATTCATTTTATTGGTTTGTTCAGTTTTACCAGCACCTAATTCGAATATAAGATCTGATTCTGGAATGTTTGAACTAAAAAAATAATAATAATAATCAATAAAAAAATATTTGACCGACATTTTTTTAACATTAATAGTCCTCGTATATTAAACAATAAATTCGTATAAAACATAATAAATAATAAGTATATTTATAACGCACATTATCTACACTCCCAGTAAAGTCAAATATTATACATTTACGTGATTAAAATTATTTTATATACAAATATTCGTAAATGCTACCCCATTTATCTTTAAACTACACAAAATAGAGTTGACAATGAACACGGAACTTTTGGTATTAGTCCAAAAAATGGCATACATAATAATCAATATGTACCATATATAATATTACATATATATATTTTAAATTTATATGAAAATATGTAATAAAAATCTTCGGAAAAAATATAAATAAATTAACAAAAATAAAACTTACACTGCTTTAAAGGTGGCAATATGAGAGTCATAATCGGAAAAATTCTCCTTAAGATGAATAGAATCTAAAGGCACATCGGTGAATGAAGGACTCTTCTGGTTAGGTTCGACGACTCTAATGTCCAATTCTATGGAATTGTATTGCATTGGTCTACCCATGTCGTTTACACGAGCTGTCAGAGCAAATTTATAACCGGCTGTTTTCTATATAAATAAATAATAAACAATATATTAATAATAATAATAAATATGTTGAAATATACATATATTTAAAAAAAATGTTTTAATTCACTTACGTCGATTGTTTTATTTAAATATATAATGCCGGTATTTTCGGCTATGCGAAAATAGGAATCGTCCGAATTTATATTATCTAGCTTATAATGGACTATTGAATTATTGCCATCGTCTATATCAGTGGCCGATAATCTCATTACTTCTTTTCCTACTTGTAAGTCTCTAGGCACAGATTCTATATAAGACTGCAAAAAAATATCGACGATATTGAAAACATTGATAAACAACACATCAAATAAAAACAACAATTCGAAAAAAAATGAATAATTTAAATTACAACAAAATGTTACTTACCTTTGAATGATAAAAAATATATACTTAAAATCTACTTAATATTAATACGAATAAGGATTAAAAAAAATATTCAATTTACTAAAATAAAAATTAAATCACTACACATCGACATCGAAAAACATAAAATAACAACATTTACAAAGGTTACAAACCTTCCACGCTTCATCCCGAAAGACCTAATTACAAAAATATATATTAAAATAACATTTTTTTATTTAAATACCAATCTAGTTCTTACAAAATTTTCTAACATAAAAAATAATAAATATCTCATAAATAGAAACGTTAAATAATAAATAAATAACAGAGATCAAATCACAATATAATTAGTATGACGTACACATAAACGGATCAATCTCATAATCCTCGTCATGTTCACATAATTAAAGGTTTTAACCTTTATACCCTTCCATGTTTACTAACACATTGCAATTCCAAAATTCTAACCCTACGGAATCGGAGACAGTTCCCTTTCTCTAAAATTACCATAGAAACCTAACAATCTCTATTTTCTCATCAGGGTCTACGACTCTATCTACAAACTATCGAGAATCTAAATGATTTGATATCGTTTTAAACAACACTATCAAGTAAAAAATCATATGTGATGAAACTATATTTTTGTCTGAATTAAAATATTACATAATAATAATGATATACTTACGACTTTGTCGAAAATCGGCGAATTATCATTGATATCCAAAATGGTGATTTTAATGGTACATACGTCATCTAACTGTGGTACACCATTGTCTGTCGCCCTGACGGTAACATAGGCTTCCTTCTCTCTGTTCGGTTCATCCCTGTCGAATATCTGAAAACGAGAAATAGACGTCATTTTAAAACTGGACTTGAATCCGTTAAAAACGCTATCGTGTCGTGAAAATGGAGAGCCGACATCATCTTTGTCGGTCGTAAATGGAACGTCGGCTTTATCTTTTTTGCAAGTATGAAAACCGACTATAAAAACACACGACACGGATATCGTAAAACTATGGAATGGAAAATGCAAAAAAAAATCGAAAAGATATTAAAAAAAGACGGCGACGACAGATGAAAATTCGATATTTCGAACAGATTATCATTAGTACCGTGTAAAGTATTACCTTTTTTTCATGACGTTACATATGAATATATGCAACATGCAGTGTTCTCAATATGGCAAAAATAAGGTTAATAGGGCACATAAATAGTGTCTTGAAAAAGAAACGTCACATATTTCTTACTGTACAATATTTGAAACGAGAGTCACACAAATCATAACATTTTTCTTGGACATTATGAATGTTACATACATATATAAATGTATATACGACTTAATATCGACAAAAAATATATTTATTATAATACAAATATTTTTAGTAAATAAAGTATGTTAATATTATAATATTATGTGAACGACAATTTTTTAAAAGTACATAATAAACCCTCATTTATCGCGGGCGTTACCTTCCAGAACCACCCGCGATAATTGAAAATTCACTAAGTAGAAATACTATATTTATAAATGTTATTCACTATTTTAAGTTTTTTTATAAATCCTTCCAACATATTTATACATTACATAACCCTTTTTAATTTCTTTAATAACCTTTCTCAAACTGTTCTGTGCCCGTTTATTTTTTAAACACCTTAAATATTTATATACATATTATATATACTAAAAATATTTTAAATAGTTAAACCTTGATATATAAATTGAAAAAATTGATATGGATACTCAACAAAAACCTGCGAAACTTCGAATATATCGCGATATTTTTTAAAAACCCGCGAAATCACGAAAGTTTGCTGTATATATATATTGATTGACTTATTGTTTAAATATAGAGAAAAAAATGAGATGACAAAAAAAGTAATCATACCACAAATTACATACTTAATTTATTCCAAATTAAGATTTGAATATCGAAATTCAGTTCCACAATGTATTATATAAAAATACATTTATTTAATAATATGATACTAGATGTCAGAATACTAAAAAATGAGAATAATTACTAAAATAATGTAATTAATTTCTTTTCGTGATCGATTAAATATCACATTTAGAACATAATAGATAGAGCTAGCATGAAAACACACCGAGAACGAAATCGTTTCGGGTCTCAGTTTGCACGATTATAAATCGACAAAGCCGCAAAACTAATTTGCATACAATAGGTAAACTATGGCGGTTTTCGTTCGATAATTCACGCCGAATATAGGCACTTAAACCGGCGAATATAGAGGAACGGCGAGGAAAACAATATTATTAAGATTACGTCGTGTTGTCGTCGGAAACATTACCGAAAACCGAATATCATCGATTTCGACGTCGTATAACATTGTCAACTTACACGGGGATTTCGTACTTATGTACCGCGAAACTGAGGCCACTAATACTCTATAATGTAATACGTGTATTAAATTATAGGCAAATTGTTATTGTATTCGATGTTAGAGGAAAATTCCGTAAGTTTCCACATTACGACCCGTATATATATATATTATATATATATATATATATATATATATATATATATATATATATATATATATATATACGTATATTTTGTGATGGCGTACGATGTTAATTTTATGCACGGAAAGCCACGGAATATTACCCATAATATTTTTCGTGGCGATATTGTAATTTTTTTAACGTATAATAATGTCAAAAATTTCATTAATATATATATATATATATATATATATATATATATATATATACATATATATATATATATATATATATATATATATATATATATGGTGACTCAAAAGAATGATCAAAATTTCGGTTATTTTTAAATGTTAGGTGATATTAAAAAAAACAGTATTTTTGAAGATGTTGAAAAAGTTTTTGAATTTTTGATAAAAATTGCTTGATTGACCGTCTTCAAGAAAATTTGTCTTTTTTTTCTATATATATATATATATATATATATATATATATATATATATATATATATATATATGTGTGTGTGTGTGTGTGTGTGTGTGTGTGTGTATTATATGTATGTGTATTTTTTTTAATTCATTATAAATAAATTTGATACAATTTATTTTTGGTTTAATCAGAATTATAAATTTATAAAGTTTAAACATTATAATATAAAAAAAATGAATTAAAAATTTACTCCTCAGTCAATTTTATATTAATCTATTTGATGATTATTCAATTATGATAATATTATCATATGATGTATTTAAAAAAATTCTTAGAAGAGATATATATATTTTTGATTTTTTCTCCATTTATAATATGATAAAATATATATTAAAAATAAATGAAATAAACGATAAAAAATAAGATATCATATTGATATTTAGATTATACGAGAGTTCCAGAAATACAATTAAAAAATATATATTTATAAAAATAATAATAATAACAATAGAGAAATCTTGAATACGGACAAGCAATATACAATAACTATTCCGCAGATTTCTACATCGCGATATCAAAATAAAAATATTAATTAAACTGTGAATATTCTCGGAAAGAACGTCTACAACGACGACGACGACGACGACACGTCCGACGCGGATTCAATTCCAGAACGAGCCATCTGGATAGCTATCACGTGCCAGAATAACGTTATTGGAAATCCCTTTAATATACACGAAATATCCCCGATATTAACGACGACGGCGGCGGTCAAAACGTCGAAGTCGATACAATCGGCGAGCTTTCGAACGAATTTAACGAGTGTGCCATTTCGAAAATCGGGAAACGATCACGGTGAACGCGCGACGTAACGAAAATTCCGACGACGGCCACACAAAATGCGACAGTTCGAATCTTTTCAATTTTTTTTTTTAATATCGAAGATTGCGGCTCAATTTTAATATGTTAAATTCGCGTAATTCTACATATTTTATAAAACATAAATCTTCAAAGTTTGGCATTGACTGAAAAAACAAATATTCAAATATAAAATCTCATTTTTTTTAAATTCTTCTTTGTATATTTGTAATAATTTCATATATTATTTATTTACAAAGAAAATTACTTTCAAATATATCATATAATATCACTATGTAAAGAAAATATCTTGAATATATAAAAATAATATATCAATTGACGAAAACAATTTAATCGATAAATATCTTACATGTAACATTAATATAAATATAATACTTTTATCTAAAAATATATTAGTTTAGTTATGGATCGCTGATTAAAACAAATATTAATAATAAACGATCTTAAAATCGATTTATTATATAGAAACAATCAATAGTAAAAAAATATACGTTTTAGTATTTTAAAAAAACAACGTAAAATGTAATGAATTAAAAAATAATTAAACTCTTTTCAACGGAGAAATAATCTGATTAGATATTTTAATTAACCCATTTTAAGTGAACACGCGGAAAAAGCAGTCCCCGAAAAACTATTCTAGAAATGCGAAAATCCTGCACAATCCCATTCGAGAAACACTATCCTAATGGAAGTGAATCGTCGCCGTGCACGGAAATAAAAAGCTCTCGACGAGAAAATCTGAACCTGAAATAACGGCAAGAGGAACTGCTAAAACGCCAATATCTTCCCCGGGGAGGTCGGGACTCCACTAAAGAGGTCCATTTATATGGACGCGCTAAAGCTTCAAATAGAGAGCTCGCGTGCTGCGGTGGCGCAACCGAGGATTGCAACCCGGAAAATTGCGACCGAGTCGCCGATTCATACGACGGTCTGGAAAATAAGAGTGTGGGAAAACTCACGTGCAGGGTCCGAATTGCTCCGGAGTCCGGATCTATATCGAACTTGGGTTTTTCACCGGAGGCGGTCACGAACTGGTACCGAAGGGTTCCGCCGTGCTCTGGTGGATCTTTGTCCTCGGCTTTCACCTGAAAAATAAAATTTATTAAATCTCAATATAAAACGTAATTTAATTATAAAATTCACGCATATGATAAATATATACATTTATATACATTCTTAATAATATAAAACGTGCGTATTTTCCGTTTCACGTTCTTATTCGCCGAAAACAATTGTGAACAGCACTTAATTCTGTTTAATTTAGCATCTAATCTGTACATAAGACAAAATGACAAGTCCTGTAGAAACACAGAAATTTTCCGGTAAACCCTCGGGATCTAATCTTTCGAAAGCGACAGTATGAGCGAAAACTACCCGGGATTAGTCTCTTTGCGTTAAAGTGACCAAATCGGTCACTCAATCTAATGTCACTAAATTACATATATATATATATATATATATATATATATATATATATATATATTATGTATATAATGGATTAAATAAACTGAATCACTTGACTAAAGTTCATGTCCGATACTAGTTAAGTTTAATTAAGGAAATTGGTCAAATCGCAAAACGAATTTAATGTTACAGAATAATATTTTTAATTATTGAGATCAACTTCTTTTTTTCCTACCTATGAAAATCAAAATCTAGGAATAACTGCATTATAAATCATTCATTTCGAAAGGTATATATATATATATATATATATATATATATATATATATATATATATTAATCTGATTCGTAAACTTTGATATTGGTTATAAAAAAATGTGAAATTGTCTCGAAAAAGGTTTAAATTGACATGAAAAACATCTAAAAGTGACTATAAAATCAATTAATTAATTTATATATTTAGCTGTTAAATAAAAATACACGAACCTTATCAATTCCTTATTATTAAATCGGTACAGATCAATCACACTACATAATGTTAAAGAAAAAAATGAATAACATTATATAAAATTATTATGCGACAAAAAAATCGAATGTTTTTGAAACGCAATATAAAAATTATATTATATGCGATAAAATTCGTGGAATTTTCCGAATTCTGAAAGTTGACGCGACAAAATTTCCGCGAAAATTTCTCGCGAGACGGCGCGATCTATCTCCAAATAATGGCGCACATATAATTTTATGGCTCGAAAGTATTGTGTAGAAAAAAAAGTCTAACGAATTGCTTAATGATACGGAAGTCGCAGTTTTCCCTTTTTTTTCTTTGCTCGCCAAGTCTGAAACCTATATTTCCGTATACGATTCTTTTTTTTTCTTCCTTTTCTTCAATCGCGTCGTCGTCATGCAAAAGAAAAACTACTTGGCATTTGCGAATGCGAAATTGGAACAACAAAAAGTGATTTGAACAATGTACCATATATATAAAAATGTAAGATATAATTACCGTAAATATATGTACTCCTTTCGGAGTATGTTCTTCCACCGATGGTTGATAACGTGAACAATTGGTAAAAACTGGCTTATGATTGTCCTTAACAGCAAGATTACTTTTCTCTCTGATTTCATCCGAATTCTGATGCTATAAAAAAAATAAAATAATATTAATAAAATTTATATTGTAAAATAATAATAAAAAAAATATAATAAGTCAAAAATCAATTATGGCGAATAAGTTTTTCTCAAAATAAAAATATTATAATTACAAAAAGGCGCAAAATAATGGAGACCAAAAAGTGCAAATAAGGGTTTATAATACGGAACAGTTTTGCGAAAAGTTCGGTCGGCAAACACGGAAAAATGCTTTTCTCAAAGGACACGTAAATCAAACACAACTGGAAAGGAGAACAATATATCATGTGCGTAACAAATAACAAGAGAATTTCGCGTTATAAGATATTATTATATATAAGCGATCGAATGTAATAAACTCGACAGGAGACCCTTATCGACGATGTGAAAGCGCATGGAAAATCAGGGCTGCCCGAAATTTTCATTGACACGCCAAAGTTAGCCGTGAACACCTGTGACTATTGATATTTCAATTCCGTTCTATTTTAAAAATATATTTTTGTTATAAATAGTATTGAAAAATTTTATTCCAATTTCTCTATAAAAATATCCATTAAAAATTATTATGATTTTTTTTAGACATATAGGAAGTCGCTGTAAAATTTTAATTAACTAATATCATTAATTGACGAATTAATCAAAAAACATATTAATTGATTTGTATATTGTCATCAAAAATTATAAATTATATAAAATTTTAATTCAATTAGATATTGGGAAGTAGTCGAAAAATCAATTACAAGATTTGTAACAGAAAAACAAAAAAGACAGCATAAATAAGTGTGTAAAAAAATAAACGATGAAACGATTTTATTTTTATATATTTTATATCGTTGATAAACAGAAACGCAAATTTAGTAAAATCAATAAAGAGATTATTTCGTTAAACTTTCTAAGAACAGAATAAATAATATATACGCCCAATAATCCACTGATATCAATATAAAAAAATACCTATTAGATAAAATTATTAAAAAAGCATTGTTCTACATTATCTACATTATAATACATAATAACAATATACTTTCTATCACATAATAATCAAGATATATATATATATATACATATATATTTTTTTTTTTTTGGAAAATTAATTAAGCGATTTTCCGCCAGCCGCGTTAATTTACATCTGAAAATTAAAATTCATCAATCCGCATTTATTTCGCACATTATATATATATATATATATATATATATATATATATATATATATATATATATATATATATATATATATATATGCAGTCAAAACGACGCGTCGCAGTTGAAAAACCAGGATTTCGCAGACGTAATAAAAATAACCGTGACGTTGAAAAGCACTAAGAGTAATCAAAACTAATGTCGGAAAATTTTTTAATAAAAACCGCGTGAGAATTTCCACGAGACTGAATCGGTTAAATAACGTTACTGAGCCGTCGTCACGTATGAAGAAATTGGATGATATTATAAAATATATACGTGTAATTTTTAACAGGATATAACATCAATTTTATACACAATATAAATATATAATTAAAACTATGAAGATTTCTAAAAAAGTATATATATATCGTAAATGATACTGTTAGTCTAAAATATAAATTTACTTCGTATATTGAAGACATTTATTAAAAATTATACGATAAATTTATATATATTCTAGCCAATTTAGTCACTTTTTCCGGTCGATATAGTTTATCGTAGCATCTTTAAGGTTAAATAAAAAATCATTCTTCCAAACTACGATTTTATATCGCCGAAAGTTAAAATATTAACCGTTATAAAAAAAATAATATAATTAAAACAGTAAACAGATAAAAGTTAATTCGAATCGTTCATTGACATATTGTTTATTATTAAAAAAAAACAACCCTAATCGTCCATCTGAAACATGATAACCGAGCGAAACTCAAAAAGTTTACGAATTCACATTAGTCGCATGTCCGAAATATTGCATGAATAATTCAGACGACATAAGGGTGTAACTGAAACAATATATATATATATATATATATATATATATATATATATATATATATATATAAACGTATCGTTCGCCATAATCACCGTCGAACTTTCTTTTTTTTACACCCTTGCATAACATATACGCGGTCAAAAACTAAACCGACCGACCGACAACCGCCTCGTTTCCGTTAAATTTTTCATGGTCGTTACGCATCGAATTCCGCATTATATTTTTATAGGCGTTTTTCCCAAAAAAAAAAAAAAAAAGTGTAGAAATGTCATCGGATAGGTCTAACATGCAATTTTAATAAAGGCGAACGTGATGCGTGAAACACGTTTCCCTTATATATATCGAATTTTTTTTTTATCAATATTATTTTTCATTTTATTTGAGTACATTTTATTTTAATACGTTTTCGACTTGTGAACGACGAAATTATCGATATTTTTTTATATATATAATTTTGTATACGTGTGCAATGAAATTTATTTCTATATTCGAAGGAGTTTCGATAAAAATTGGAATAAAAGATCTGCAAAAGACGGATATTAAAATAAAATACGCGCCATTTCTCTGAATATTTCAATAACGTTTTAATATTAAATTTATATAAATTTAACTAAAATTATTTACATACAGTGCAATAAAGTAAAGTTATTTAATTTATGTTTAAGTAACTGAGAATATTTTAGTGCTTTTCTAAAGTACAACTATGATATTAAATATTACATATTTCATAATTATTAAATATGGTATATTTAAACAAACTCCGCATATCGATATTTTTGCAATTATATATAGCAAACTTTATATTACTGATTTATTATAAAATATACTGAAAAAAACGATTAAAATATATTTTAAATAGTAATTGAATCGATCATCAAGAAAATTAAACTTTATCTATAAAAAGCTGAATTCAATATTTTCATTGCGAAATTGGAAAAAAAAGTTTAAATGGAAAAACATTGAATGGTTTTTTATCCGAAATAACAAATGTCGTTCGCGTCAAAGACAGCATAAACATATATATTATTAAAATGTAAATTTCGCGATAAAAAACAAGAGCTTTAAAAAATATTTTCAATACGTTTTATTATTATTTTTAATTATAATATAAATTTATATAAATATAATACTTACAGTTCCTGAATAAGAATATGGAGTGTTTAAGTGTCGTGAATGCCTTAATTTTGTAGTGTGTAACGGTTGATCCCATCCTAAATCTTCTGAAAAGAAAATTGAAGAAAAAAAATGAGATTTATTACATAAATATCGGTGTCGAATATATATATATATATATATATATATATATATATATATATATATATATATATATATATATTAAAAATAACAATTAAATACAATCGTATATAAAAAATAATAATATAAATCATATATTATATAAATATTATAAATAAAACACGTGAAAGCACAACATATGGAAAATCAGATATCGACCATGAAAACGTTTCAATACGAAAAGTAATTTAAAATTCTATATAGCGCCGGATGTGTTTATATTATAATTTACCGTTTATTTACCAAAAAATATAATAGAATATATATATATATATATATATATATATATATATATATAACCAAAAAATATTTGAAAACGGATCGAAAACAATACAATTTGATTGGTAAGCGAAAACAAACTAAAATTCATATAACTTATCACGCATAAATATATATGTCACGTCTATCGTATTTAACCGGCGTGTTTACGATAAATGTTTGAATGTATGTAAATCGAAATGAAAAAATTTCTTTTAAATGTCGATTATAACATCAATATCGAATTATACGGAAAAACAATATTATTAATAATAATTTTCTTATATTTAAAGATTTTTTTAACATTTTAACAGTTTAAAAAAAACAAACATTTTAAGAAAATATTAAATACAGTTTAAAATTATGGTGATTATAAAAGAATCACAGATAAATAAAAAATATTGATACAAAAAGATAAACTTTTCCTCTATTTCGATATTCTTTTTCATTATATTGTACTGAATTTTCTCCACAAATTCTATTTGATTTTAGGATATTTGTCATCCGTTTTACAAATATTTTTTTCTAATTCAATTTAAACTTTATATATGCAAAAATCCATATTTTTATATTTTAAATTCAAATTTTTATCTTTTAAAATTAGATTATTTATTTATTTTAAACTACAAAAAAAATGAGTATCTGAATTTGAGGTATTACAATTATATTATATAAAATATAAACATTTATATTTTATTTACAAAATTTAAATTGATATCAATATATATAATTTTCTATAAAAAAAATACAAACAAAATGAATAAATTATAATTGAAAATTCAATATGCTCGTATATATCGAATTCGCTATACGTTACAGGCATAGCAATACAGACTTAACGACTCGACAGCGAAATTCCATTTACCACCAAATCGATTTACCGTAATTGATTATATATTTAATTTAACAATAAGCAATCACATATATATATATATATATATATATATATATATATATACGCGTCAAACATTAGAATCGATCGAATTTACAATAGAATTTCAGGAATCATATCGGGACGCGCAACAAATTCAGATTGATGGAATTTCCAATGACGAAAACGCGAAAGCTTCAGATTTGCAAACGTAAATCGAGCATTTCAAAGAGTTTTCGAAATCGAATAGTTTCCACCAATGATGAGGGTCGATCGAAGAAGTTTTATTTGATTTCGGCTAACCCATTGTCGACTAACCGGAACGAATGCTGTATACAATCGATAGTAATCCGACGGCGGAATGATGAAAATCGGCCATTTGATCCGAACCGATACGTTATATTTTGCCCTATTAAATATATAATAATATGATAAACATTTAAAATTCGATTGAATATATTATATAATACGTATAACATATACAAATCTTGTATAATACACAAAAATGTAAATATATATATATATATATATATATATATATATATATTTATAAATAACGACTGCCAAGATATAAGATAGGAATCGTAAAATCAAAACGAAATAAAATTTATATTAATGTTTTATTTCAAATTTTTAATACAAATATATATCGAATAAAGTTGCCATTCGGCGGCAGGGTAAAGAAATAGATTTTTATTAGATTTAAAATAAAATTTTTCGGGTGGCGACTGTGGAACGTTCTGAATATAAAACGAGTGCGAGTGCGAGCACGTCGATCACGCGAAAATGTTTCAAAAATTCTGATCGAAAAATATTACATATGTACAGTGGGTGTTCGCGTTTTCGCATGAATGATAAACTCGTGAAATAAAATCATTTTTAATACAATATATATATATATATATATATATATATATATATATATATATATATATATATATATATATATATATATATATCAAAAATATTAATTTAACCTTTAGAAAATATTATTGTATTATTATGTTAGCGTTTATTGAATAAAAAATGAGTAGAATAAAAAAACTTATCTAACTCTTCGCGTGGTATTAAAAAAATATCCGTATAAGAAAAGACAAATCCTTGAAATAAATGAAGATTTTTAATATTCCAAGTTATAATCAAATAATATAAATATTCCACAATATTTTTCTATTATTATAAAAAATAAAAAAAACACTGTATTTTTATTAGTATATAATATGAAAATAATTAGAAATACAATAGCATTTTTTTATACGCATTTATTTTATATTCCATTGAATTGAAATTTTACATACTTACTCATTCTCGATGACAATACACGAATGAATTAACAGATTTTTCAATTAATTGATCGAATAAAATTTTACAACGGCCCCTGTATTTAAAAAAATATTTTATAATATTAAAAATAAAATATTGTAAGAATTATATAAAAAAATGTAACATAAGCGTGATGCTACTATATTAACTATAAATATAATGCATAATAAATAAATAGGCGTGCTCGTGGAAAAATTCTTCATATGTAAAAGAAAAACGCGTCGTTTGTCATGAGATTAGAGACGGCCGAAAAATTTAAAACGCCGTTCTGTGTAACGGGATTTTCTCCTCATCGACAAAAGAAATCGGTCAGGATACAAAAAAAATGGAATATTTTCCATATCCAAGTTATATGCAGATTTTTTTATATAATTCGAATCGAAATAGTTATATTGACAACACCTCAGCAAAAGCCAATATATAGTCAAGGAATGGGGTTGAGAAAGAGAAAAAAAAAGCCTTCTGAGGTGTTTCCTTTCCTTTCGGCTTTGGCAGGCTGGTAGCCTTATTGGTTACGTGATTCCGTGTGCCGAAACCCTTATATACAGCCGTATTGGAGCCCTTTGTCGGCATACTAATGTTAAACAAACCCCTTAATACACGTGAACGAATACGTTCAATAAACTATTCTGCAAAAGGTGGGAAAACACAAAGAGTGAGAGAGAATAGAAAACGAAACGTTTAGAATGGCGAAAATTGCGGAATTCACCACCCTTATACTCTACCACCGTTCACAAGAAATGAATACAACTCGAAAAAAATACAACAAAAAATACACGACTCTGTATATTATATAAATGTGCGATGATGGATTTTTTTTATTTTTGGTGACATATCAATTTTGATATCGCAAGATATTTTAGATAAATAATAGTTATATATATATATATATATATATATATATATAAATATAATGAAAACTTTGGTTATTTAAAATTAAATATATATTATATAAATTATACGTAATAAAAAGGTTAAACAATTAAACAAGATATGTACAAGTAACTGCAAAATGAGAACGTTATTTAAGACTTCTTCGAATACCTTGTATAAATAAAACTTATACAAATGTATTTTACATAAATGAACGAAGATATTTGTGAAAACAATCTAAAATAATTACACCACATAATATAATAAAATATATAAGAAGAAAACCTTTTGTTAAAAAATAATTAATTAATACTCAACTATTTTCAAATATTCGGTAATGAAACAATAATAAATGTCGTTCTAAATTTTACAAAAATAATTTAGAATATAATACAATATCGAGTAAATTTTCATTAATTAAATATTTTCATATAAGAATGTAACATAATCTTTCGTTTGGCGTTTAAAAAAATAATATTAGCACTATTTTACGTGTGAAGGAAAAACCGTTTTCTCAACGTCGCCGTTTCAATGGAAAAATCTGGCTGAAAATTGAATTCCGAAAGTTTGCAATGTCGGAAAAGAAGATATTTTCGGATTTTTAGAATGATATATGCGAGAAATGCACATGTGCAAAAGTGGAGAAAACCGAATGTAATAGTAACTAAATCGTCACGATTGTTTTTTTTATCGTCGGCGGTTTTCTTCGCGGAAAATCGATATGTATAAATTTTGAATTCCGAAAAATATAGAAAATTCTTTTACGAATGATGAATATGCTATACGAAATGAGATAAAATGTCAAAGATAAAAAAAAAATGATTTAAAATGTCGTAAATTTTATTTAAAAAATGTATTTATTTATGTTGAATAAAATCTATTAGCAATGACAAATGCTAATAAATGACTTCACAGAAATACTATAAATCGTCATTAATAAATTTTAATCCGTATATTTTTGACAATATATCACACTAATATTTCATATATTTATGATGAAAATAATATAATAAATATATTTATTTATACGAAATTAAATAAACTAACTTCTTATATTGATCGAGTCGTTAGCACTATGTCCAACTAACTTTTCCTTTCTGAAAATATTATCAATATTAGTATATTTCAAATCTTTGATTGTATCAGGCTTCGATTTTTTTTAATAAATATTTTTAATCGATAACATATATTGTTTTTTTTCTCATTTTTTTTTGATTATTTTATAATTTTATATTACAGATTAAAAATAAAAAATAACTAGCGATTATTGAAAAACAATGCTATTTTTCGTATCTATATTATTATATAGAAAAAATGATAAACACTATATTATAAAATTTAAAAATAAATTATATCAATATCAGATAACATTAAGTTAAATGCAATATCTATAATAGAACAACCCTAATAGATAACCATCTAAATTTGCAATTCTTTTCCTAACTGGTATTAGAATTTTATCGAGAATCTTATTGGAGACTTTGCAAAACGTGACACATTTTTACTAGGAAACATATAAAAATACATCATTTTCAACTTTGACTTTTGCTCTTATTTTATCGTTAAAAAAAGCGTTTAATTGTATTTCGATGTGAACATTTCTAAAATAACTGTTTAAATTAAATATTTCGACCTCGCGACCTTTCCAATATCAATTTATCGAGGTTTCCGTTCCCGTTATTTATACATTAATACGCGAATATATATATATATATATATATATATATATATATATATATATATATATAATGTTGATTCCCGGTAATACATCTGAGGTGTAAAAAAAAAAGAAAAGCGGTGAATTTGTGATATAGCCTTTCTTCCGGTAGACGTTAACGCGCAAAAGATTTATGCGCTCTTAAACTAACAACGGCACCTTTATACATTCCGCGAAAATAGCGGCATAGTAAAATGCCGCAAAAAAAAATTGAAAGTAAAAGCGAATAAAATAAAGAGTATAAAAATATATATGTGTGTGTGTATATATACAAGATGAAAATAATTACCACCTTTAGTTTTAATACGCGTATAAATCCGAATAAAATTACTTTCATTACGTGTATGTATATATATATAAAAAAAAGAAGCGATGGGAGAAAAAGAAGAAATCTCCCCGAACGACGACCGGAATTATTTTACTTTTCACGACGGGAACGCACTAACGTTTAAATTCACTTAATGCGTTTCGTATTTTGTGTATACGAAATATTTATACGTACAGTCGGACCTCGAATTTTATTGATGTCGCCAATAAAAGACGGCTTAAATTAAAATTTATATGGCCGCTTCGAAATTTACTCGCTTTATATAAATATTTTTTTTTTCGCACAAATTCTAATATTGTAACCTCGGATAACTAATATAATATTTTTTATTTCAATTTCAACATTTCAGGATAATCTTAATTAATATAATTTTGTAATAGTACTCCTATTTCTCGATATATAAATCTTGTGTTTTAATAATCCATAGATTATCTCTCAAAGTAGATTCATAAAAAATAAAGCTTTCTGAAATTTCAAAGTCTGAAACCCATTAGAACTGCATCGTCCATCCATTAATCTTAAGAGACTCGTTGGTTTTCAATTAATCAAAGTAACTGATATTTTACATTTAAATCTTGCAGATCTAAAAGAATTCACATCATCCAACTCAAAAGCGCTTGAAAAATAATATAAAAAATGGTGTTAATTACATTAATAAAAATAAAATATAATGTTCTTAAATTCATCGCAATCCTATAATAAAAGTACCTATTTAAATTAAAAAGAAAAATTATATTTATTGTATATTGTATATATTCAGAATAACGAGAATTTATTAAACTAATCTATAAGTAAATATATACCGCAAGCTTCAAATATTGTATATATTGCATATTAATTTCAATGTCAAATTAATATACGACAATTCTCATTCAATGACGAAGGTCTAAAGCGAACCTAACCATAAAAGCGGGTACCTTCTGTATTAATATAAGCGCGTCGCGTCGACGAATAGGAAACCGCACTTAGTCGAAGAATGTAGCTCGTCTCCGAAACGAGCATATATTCAAAACGACAGGGTCAAATAAATCAGTATTTCTCAATTATACACGTGGACCCCAAAAAGCATTTACGTCGCTAGTATGAGACGAATGCCGACTCTTACGGTAGCCGCGATGCTGTTAACGCGACGAAGTTAATTCTTATATGCGGCGAAAAACCAGTAAATAAGGCTTCCTATAAGAGGCTTTAAATAATCAAATCTGAGGCATCGTAAACCGGAGGCGACTTTTCAAAACGTTTTTATAAGCCCGACCGACAATAAAAAGGTGTATAGATATATTATATATATGGTATATGTAGTTGGGTTACGGTACGAGTAAAAAGTTACGGGAGTGCACCTGATAACACAAACGACGATAAAATCTAATGATATGTTCGATCGTAAAAACTATGGATATTTTGATGGTTGGTTATTGCAGATTTTAGTGCTTTTAAATGTTTCTCTCGAAAGATATTATCCATTATTACTTTAAATTTGTTTCAATCGATAAAGAATAAAATTATTCAAAATCATATAAATATATTCAAAATATAATTTGAATAATTTTCTTTTATCTATTATTAATTGTACTCATTTAATCGTTAAATCTGGAAAAAAATATTATATTTTTTTTGTATATGTAATAAAATAAAATAAATCGTATTGTGAAAATATACTATATATATATATATATATATATATATATATATATATATATATATATATATATATATATATATATATTTTCGTGTAATAATTGCTTTGTTTAATTCCAAGTTGACGTTTAATTATGCCGACACCGTTTCGCAGTTTTCAGCAATGTTTTCCACCAATAACCACCCTCGAACATCCCGTTTCAGCTCCCGGGGGCTATGAATTATAATCCGCCTTTCGTCGACTGTTTCTCGAGGTTACCCTCGTAGTAAAAGTTTACAGATTGCCTCACCTGGAAAACAATCTAGTTCGCACCTTCATCGGCCCTCTCGTTAATTTCGCAGAGTGAAGAGATGGTGAAAAAAAAACTTTTGTAAAGAGCTTCATCTCTCCCGTATTAATTATATTTCGTAAAATATTGAACGAATTAAAAAAAGAAAAAAGCTCGTTTCGAGCGCTACGTAAAAACTGAATTACTTGTCTTTATTTTATTTTTTGTTCACTTCTTTTATCCTTAGTATTCACGCGTTAAACACGTTCAATTCAATTCAAATGTCACGAATGAAAATGTAAAACAAGTACAGTAAGACAACGCTAACTATAAAACAATCAATATTTTTTTCATATTAAATATTAAAATAATTGTAATAAATTGCATCTTTATTTTTATTATTTTATATTTATTTTTATTATTGCATCTTTATTTTTATTATTTAAAACACATATGTGTTTTAAAATATCTGTTCAAAATTTCGGACTAATTTAAGATAAGAAAATCTTATATCTATTTAAAAGGGTATTATTTTACATATTCGTTAGAAAAAAATAACATAAATCCAAATGATGACTGAACGGCACCTCTTGAGTACAAAGGGTTAATTAAAAATTAGCACATTAGATATTGAAACTATTAGTATGAAGTAATATTGATTATATATGAATTTTATTATGTGAAATGAAAACTTTGCTTGTATAAATCTGTTAAATCTCTAACTTTATAGTATAAAACGTAGTCCCAATGTGTACAAAAGTGAAAATCACGAAAAAAGCAACAATCGTAAACAATAGTTGTTATATATATATATATATATATATATATATATATATATATATATATATATATATATATATATATATATATATATATATATATATATATAAAAAGTCAGAGCTTCCATGCGTGATAAGTTTGTTTGTTATAAAAGACATCGTGCAACGGATGTGAACAGCGTATATAAAACGTACACGCCATATAAATGAATGTTTAAAATAAAAAAGGGATATAGAAGAATCAAACGGACAACAAAATAACCATAGGGGTGGACGAGGAGGGGGGGGGTAGACAGACATGACTAGGCTTCGTTGTGAGGATTCTTATTTTTTTCTTTATTTTTAAAAGACGAAGAAGACTTAAAAACAAGAAAAGCCAACCGCACAATTTCTGGTATCTTCGGCTCGGTTCAAATGCCCGACGTCGAATAAAAACGATGTAAACAAGTCGAAATGAAGGAGTTCCCTTTGTTCGATGAAAACGAACGGAACGAGCGAGCTTAAAGAAGTTGAACTTAACATTTAAAATAAAAACGAACGGTGAAGTCTTAACGGATATATTCGTCATATGAAAGAATCGAATTTTAGATACTATACATACTAAATATTGATTCGTGAATATTTTTGCTAATTTTTACTTGAATATAATTTCAGAAAATTTTATATAAGAAATTGAACTACGATTGTCATTCTATTAAAAACTATTAACATATAACTAACTGTCTTATATAAATGTATGTATAAAATTTGACAATTATTCTTGTTGACAGGTGAAAATATGCAAAAAAATTAATATACCATACATCATATGATAACAAAAGCACATTGTTATTTTATATAATAATATCAAAATTTTCCAGATTAAATAATAATTTCATCGATTTTTCATCTGAATGAACGTATATTAGTTTTTTAAACACACTTCCAAGAAACAAATTTAAAGGCATATTCACGTTAAAAATATCAAATTATTACATTATTATACAAAAAAAAATACAAATATAATAAAATCAAGTACTAGAAATCCAATAAATATTTAAAAAAATCTAGTTAGAACTTTCACAAATAGAAGAATTAGATAATACTAATCAGAATTATACTATAATCACCAGATACATCTTATTCCGTCACATAATATATTAAAATTCATTTTTTTCTTATTTTATCTTTAAAGCTTTTCTTGAACTTTCGTTTTAGAAACGTAAGATCGATTTATCCAAAAGATCAAACGATGACGTCGATTATATCGAAATCAAACGATTTCGACAACAATAATATGAATGGCACGCGGAACATTGAGTAAGAACCGCCTATTCAAGAAGAGTACGGGAGACGTCGACGAGCCAAAAGATAAAGTTTATAATGAATTACGCGTCAAAGCTCTTCAACTTAACAAGGAATATTTTAATACAATGTATAAAAAAGGAACGAAGAAGCCCATCTCGAAACCGTGAACCCGAATAGGATGCGTCCATCCGCAAAACGCGATCAAACGAAACATTCTTACGAAAACTCGATTGACGCCCCAACTGAAAAGCGGTTAATATTTAAACAACAATCTTTAAGTAGAATTCAAATAAAATTCTATATATATGTATAAATATATTCGAAGCTAGCATTGTTTAAAAAAAAACAATTAAACATTCTTAAAAATCGTTTGCGGGAAAATTCGGTTAAAATCCGCGGTCGTTTTCAAAATTTATTTATACACTTTACTTTTGTTTTGACGATTCGTCGATCGTGAATAACTCGTGTTTAATCGAATAAAATCGTTATTTTATACTGATTAATATTAATCGTCTAAGGAATCCACTGTTTTATTATCGTCGTAATAAAGTTTGAGAAACGTCAATTTATTATATAAAAATAAAATTCTACTGAAAAAGAATAATAAAAATGCGTCTACTTTCTTCTTTTTTCATGTTATTCTGATCAATCACAAAGATTTCTCTCGTAATCCATGGATTATCGCGTCAATCACTTCTTTGTTTTATATTTTCAATAAAATCAACTACTATTTATATAATAAAAAATATAAATTAAATCTACTATATAAAAAAATATATTTAATTTACAAAGGAAATTTTAAAAAAATGCGATATAATATGAATGTAAAAATGTCGAATTTAAATATATTTATAAGTTGGTTTTCATAAAAAAAAAATATATCCATAAACAAAATTATTTGAACTCAAAGAAATGATACTCCGTTGGGAGCCTGTTCGATTATTAACTTCGTTTTCCAGTTTTATCGGCGCAATTTAAAAATTCGAAACATGTCAAAAAGGCAACATTTTTCAACTACGCGAAGAAAACTTCCACATTGACAAGTTTGACAAACGTGAAATATTATTTCGTTATTATTTTATTTTTCTCGGAACGGAAAAAAGAAATTATGGTATAACAGAATATATAAATGAAAAAAAAAGATTAATTAATGTATATTGTGATAAATAGCATGATTTTCTACAGTAATTTAATCCGAAGTCTGACGAGTTTCCCAAGTAATTGCAATTTGTTTTTCAACATCAACTAATTCAATATTACGGCAATCAACGTCGCCGCCGCGTTTAACGACTGAAAAACAAAAGTGAGACAAAATTTAACACTGCTAGACGACGACGTTGAAAATCACTAAAACACGCATTGACGCTATTTTAATCCAATCGACGCAAACCCTAAAAACAAAAGGGTGGACCCGTTTCGGCATGTTTGGACTGGGAATTGGCTTCGTAGAGAGAGATGGCCAAAATCCCATCGGGACCTAGAGGGTTGCGAACCAAAACTGTAGGGGGGATGCCTTTTCGCCGTTGAATAATTCGCCCCGTCGTAAATAAACAGCGAAGAGGGATAGTAGTAGGCGGCATCAAAACACTAACCGGATAAACAATGAAAAGTTAGTTTAAACCGAGTTTTAAGGTCGTGGCAATTAGTGAGGGGAAAACGACAAACGAACGAACGGTACACACACACAGAACCGAACTAGATGTAAAACCGCGCGCGTGAGAATATAAGCGCGTTCGTTCTCGCGCACGTGTTAAGAAAACAATTCCGATTTCAACCCTCTATATTCGAACGTGGTACGGTTTAAAATGTCCACGAGGACAACAAACTAAGTTTGTTCACGATCGATCCTAATCAAATCCGGTATAGTTTTCCGGAACGGACCCGCCCGCGCGCACAACAAACAGCGGTCGTTTAACAACAATGGCGGCGAAATTTGCCCGCGCGGTCACAAGTTTAGACGGCGTAAACGAATTTCGCTTCGACACTTTTGGCATTATTGGAATCGCTATATAGCATACACGTCGTGTAAAACGAAACTTGTGAATTCGTAAATTAATTTCGATTATCGTATATTAATAATTACTAATTGGCATCAGCGATAGATCAACAACAGTTATGTTTGATAATGTTTATATGAACTTCGTATAAACTTTTATAAAATAATAATATCAAAAATAAATCAATAACTTACTTTAAACATCAATTCAAATATTAATTGATAATTAATTACATTTAATTAATATTATTATCGCATTCCTGAACGTTCGCGCGACTACCGTATTTATATAATAATTAGTATTAAAAATATTTTTTGTTTAAACCATTATCATTATAAATTAATTTTTAAACCAAAAATATAAAATTACGATACATTGAAATGACAATATGTACTCTTAGTAAAAACGCATAATCTTACAAATTACAATACATGAAATAACGCTGTAAATTATTAAATTAATTACAATAATCACATATTTACCACCACAACAATTATTTTTATACGCAATTACATTGTAAAAATAATTAAATTATTGGAAAATAACTAATATTTAACGAGTTTAAAATATAACTGATTATCATAAATATACCATAAACAAAAAATATAATAATATTAAATACATATAAAAATATAATATCAGAATATATATATAAAAAAGGCGGACGTCTTTCAAAAAGGGATATCCTTTTATAAAATATATATATATATATATATATATATATATATATATATATACAAAATTCACTACAGCGCATACTTATCGACGTATTAAAAATCAAGTTTTCTGAAAATATTCCAAAACTTACGGTAAATACTAGAAAAAAACTCTCGCTTGTCAGTTGGATGAAAAGGGATTTATAGACCCTTTTCTAGAACGCGTCAGAAAGGAGAAATCTTTTCCACACAATCCCTTGCTGAAGAAATGGTTTTAAAGTAATTGATATAATAAATATCGAACATTGTTATATCAAATTTCATATGAATATTGCGAAGGTTTTATTCATTTTTAATTAATTTTATTACACAAACGTGTGTGTGTGTGTGTGTGTGTGGAAAATATTTTACACTTTTTATAAGAAACAAAAATTTGAAAAACAGACGTTGATAATTGATTTTGTTTCTTATCTCTTGAATATAAAACACGAATAAATATTGTCTGAAGTAAATAAAGTGAATTAAAAAAAATATGTTTAGATAAGCAAGATGGAAAAATACATTTGATATCAATTTGATAAAGAAAACAAACGAAATTATTTATATATATAGGAAGAAATGGAATCATATCTAAGAAAAAAATATACATTCACACAACGCACCATTCATAAAAATAAGTAAATTCTAATAAAAGAAAAAAATTGTTTGTAAATAGATAAACATTTCTAGAAAAAAATGTTTTTAATATAAAAGAAAAGCGGTAAAAAAACCGAAATATTTACACAAATATCAATATCGAACAGATAAAAAGTGATTATGTTTGAGCGTTCTCAAAAAACCAATGAATCATTTCTTTTTCGCGTAGAAACGAATCGAAAAAAACGACGGAGAAAAAAATATTCCAGAATAAACGTAATAATAACGAGGTCCGTAAAAAATGCGAAATTTTTCGGTTATTTCCACGCTTGCGATTTTGAAAAAAAAATCAATAAAGCGACGATGACGAAACATAATAAATCCGCGATTCTTGAATCATTATAAAAATGTTGCGAGAGAGAAGAAAATGGTGAAAATCGCAATATTTGCGCAAAAGATTTGCGAACTCTCGAAGAAATGTCACTGCTGTGTATTTTTTAAATTAATCTATTTCTATATATATTTTTAAACATTATTTCAATGGTTTATACATTTTTTTCCTTAAGTATTGAATTTGATAGATTCGTTTATTCATAATTTTTCTTCAGTACTTCATTTCTTTTGACACAAAAGTCGCCTTTTTCCGTAATAGTCCTCTTCACTTTAATATTTCCGCAATTTTCTCATTTCTTTTAAACTTAAGTGTTTCCGCTTTTCAAATGGTTTTAATTTATTTATTTTCCTGTATTCTGGGAACATATCCTCACATTCTTAATTATTTTTCAACTACAATTATTATATATTCACCTCGAAGATTTTTTCAATAATTTCAACTCATATATTTTATTATATCATTTAGTTATTAAAGTTCACGATTCGCTTCCTTGTATAATTGATTTTAATATATATATATATATATATATATATATATATATATATATATATATATATATATTATAGTATATAAAAATCTCACATTTATAAAGAAAATGGTATATCGTAATGAGCCAAAAATAAATTATATATAAACTATAAAATTTTAATTAAAACGATATAAATCATCGGATTATTTGTTTTTAAATCGATTAATATTTAATTAAAAACATAAAATTTCTACAATGATAAAATTTAATATTAGTATAACTAATATATTCATTCGGTCGATTTTTAACCACAATCCGAAAATCCCATTACGAGATAACTAAAAATAAATATTATTTCATATTAAACCGCTCAACTTTAAATATTCGATCTAATTTAAAGGAAAATATTTTAGACATGTAATAATCGGTCTACATATAATATAAGACACACGTATAGAATATAATATAATAATAAAAAGTAAACAATTTCCGATAAAACCGCCACTATACATCATAAAAAGTAAATATTATTTCAAGAATTCAAAGGTCCACAATGAGCGTCGTTAAAAAGCACGACAAGCGCAAAACGCCGCAGCATCCCAGAATTTAATTGAATTAATTCGTGGAAAGAGGAGTAGATGCGATTCGAAAGCACATTCGCCCCTCGGAAAACCTTTTCTCCCTTCTAATGATTGTAAATATTTGATTGGCAACGTTTCACACCGTTTTTGAAGGCTTCTCTGGTACGCGACCGACCATTTGCCTAATTGTCGATTAGGGCCGGTGTGATTTCTGAACTCTGGGGTCCCTATCCCGGCTAATTAACTTGTCACCGAAAGACACCCCCGCGGGGGGCGTATATACGCTTCCGAGTCAAAACCTTGGGGGTCTCCCACGGGTTTGAAAGTGATAATCAAACGGCTAACTAAATTTCAACAGTGACGTTCAACAAACCACGAGTTAAACTTTACACGTATATGACACGTTAGGGTTGCACAAAATGCAACCCCGTGATGTGTTAAAACGATTACGTCAATCTTTCACAACGAAAGACTGCATATATAATATTATTAACGATATTTCACTATATTCAATCATATAATTTTTAAATAGAAAATTGAAATAACATACAATTATATAATATTTGAAAAGATCCGAAATCTACTTTAGAACCAGTTTCCTTTTAAACAAATTAGATTTCATTTTTTATATAAATATATAGATGTCCGTTGAATTATTTCAATACGCCAATGCATTTATTATGCTATAACACGAATAAATTTTCAGATTGAAAACAATGATACCGGCCGTATTCAAACAGCGGCACCCATAAAGTCGAAACGGCAATACTACGAGCTTTATTGACATAAAATTAACTGCCTTAATAAAAATTGGATTTAACCATTGCACGTATATTAGATACAGTAAAACTTGGGATAGAATTACCGCGCTGATCCTAGAAAAATTGTCAGCCGTTAAATCGGTGAACTTTCACATAACGCTTTTAGTAGCGAAAACGGTATATTCGGTAACTACGTAGTTAAAATCGTATAATACAAGAATCACCTTTCCTATCTTTTAATATATCTTAAAAATTCCAATCTTAATAAGATAGTGAATGTACAAAAAATAAATAAATAAATCATACGAATGTTACGACTGAAATATCTGATATAATTTTATCTCGAGCATTGTTCTGCTGTGAATATATCGTATATATAATATTAAATATAATCCCACAGCAAATATAATAATGTTAATAAAATACCATACACAATTTATTCTACTTGCTCGCTTAAAATTAATAGCATAATTCTGAAAAAATATACTTTTTTTATTTTACTTAAATATAATGTGAGGAACGAGATTAAAGCGCCAGTGAAACAGATCAGAAAGAGATGTGAATTTGCATAAAAATCTCATTAATTAAAACAAACAACATTTACGTCATTAATTAATTACTTTATAAGATACATAATATTAATAATTATTATTATATAATATATATTAATATAAAAATAACGTCGCAATTTCTCTTCCAATTTTTAATTTATATATACATACTATAATGAACTTGTATATGCTCAAAATATGTTTTCAGTTCATAAATATAGTACATTGATATTCATCATAAAATTTGGAAATAAAAAATTTACCAAAAGTTTTTACAAAATAAAGTTAACATTTAAAACAATAAATTTATATGTGAAAAAACACTTTTACAGTAGTATAAAATTAGTAGCAAACTTTGTACTAAAATAATCAGCTAAATTAATATATATCTAAAATGAAAATTGAATCAAGCATTAAAAAAATAATCACGTCAGAGATTTACGATAAATTTTCAAACGTTGAATCATAATACACTAATATATGGCGATTTTTAATAGATTTTTATTACACTTGAAGTTTAAAAATTTTAAGAATAAATGAATCGTAAGCTAAAAATATTACATATGAACCTTAAAAAAATTTAACGTATTATAAAATGTTAATAATTAATTGGAAAAAAAAGAATATTTTTGATTTATATTAACAGTCAATAAAATTAGAACGAAATTGAAAAAGGAAAAATTGCACGAAAAGCGAATAAAAAATTCGTCGAATCCGACCCGCGACTCATATTTTAATCATTTTCGAACGTACGAAAAAAGGCGACCGACTGAAAATAAAAAACTTTTTCATTTTTCTACATAAACATTTTTTTTCCACCCCCACACATTTTTCGCGAGCGTAAGGGTACGTAATGGAACAGACGAGATATTGAGAAAGTGGAAAGAGGGTCTGTTTTGGGGTATGTAGGACAAAAATGTAAATGTATTTCGGTGTCGCATGTTGTGCGAGAGGGGTCCCCGGTTCGTATGACGGACACGGGTCCTTCAGGACATCTCCCCGGGGAGTTCCCCATGATAGACGGCCGCTGGCCGCATAATCAGTTTAGGTCTCTGATTTTCCAAGAGTGGTCTGCGCTTAATTTAAATAAATTTATTCGACAAATCCCGACCGCCCACCGAACCGTCCGCAAACACTTCCTGTATCGATCCGAAAACATATATAACGCTACTAAATTCGTCATACAGAAATTAATTTATACATACTTAAAAAAAATTGTCCGTAATATAAACCTTTTTTTTTAATAATCATAATTTGAAGAGAAAAATAATCACAAAATAAAAGTAGTTACAAATCTCATATAGAGAACTCGTTAATGGAAAGAAGATAGTTTATTTCGAACTTTATTCGAATACAAACACTACCATCTTAGCTACAATTGATCATGATGAAAAGATAATAAGAAAATAAAAGAATCGAACAAAGAAAGAAATCGTGACTCAGAAACATTAACAAGTTGTTTAAACCAGATTTGAACGTTAAGCAGATTTCAACGGCTTATTGTCAACGTTTCATGATTGAAACTATAATTTTTCAATACAGTTGAATTTATTTTTAAATGAGAAAATATATTTTAGTGTAATATTAAAAAAAACGGAGTTCGTTATTAAAATTAAGCGATCGTCAGTAAAGAAAAATTTTTCACTCGAAAATGCATATAATATTCATGAAAATGTAACTTGACAATCGCGATACGGCAGCGAAAGAGAAATATGTCGAAAATAAAGAAAACATCCAGATGAAAATAACACGCTTCAGCTTCAAAAAAAAGCTGAATGTCAGGAAAAGGTTTTTCGATTACGAATAAAGAACTAACGCGACACACTTTCAGTTTTTTCACCCGTCTAATCTTTTATATTTTATCATATTATATTTAATAAATCATATTATAAACGATATATTTTGATAATTATCCTCTATTGGTACTAAAATAATATGAAGGATTAAAAATATATTTTTCATAATATTTATCTATATATCGAAATATAGATATATTTTAGTTTGAAATATCTTACATTTATATGTATGTATGCTTTTGAAAACGGTATATGAAAAGATGTGGAAAAAAAATGGAAAAATTTGAAAAGTTTGAAAAGTGGCTATATAAGCTATCGTTATATATATATATATATATATATATATATATATATATATATATATATATATGCATAAGTTTCTTAGGCAAACGAGTGAATTATTTAAAATTCGCGTACGCCCGTCATTAATTTGATGCGATCGCATCGTGTATTTGTAAGTAATTTTAAATGCGAAAACTTCGCAACGATTAACGACAAAGCGGCTGAATACGAATCGGGGAAGATTCTCAAAATTCCAAAGCCACACGAAATTAAGCGAGCAAAACCGCGCCTCTTAAAAAGTCCCCCTTATACAAAAGTCGACCGCTCAAATTGATTGTATTATACGGGGCGTGGGAGGGAAAAAAAAGCCATTCGACCGAAGAAGAACATGCGAAATTAGGTCGTTAACAGTATAAATGGGACGAGACCCCACGGGGTAAAAAGTTCACTCGTATAGAGGCGTCGGAACGATCTGTCACTAAAATTGTTGGCAAAAACTCTTACTCGTTACCCATCAATTTAGCAAATAACTTGAAAATTGCCAACGAAACCTCCTCCGGCCCATCCACAGACATTCGCCCTTATAGCCTGGCGAAACATGGAGATAGAGAGAGGAAAAAAAAAGGTTCCACCCATAACTCCACGGCGAAACGGCGGCACGACATTAATGGACGTAATGATAAATCGAGCGGTCAATTCTCGATTAAATTTCCCAAAAAAGACATAAAACCCCCGGGTTTTAAGTCTGAGGCGGCGGTCCTCGACGATTTGGAGCAATTAAAAAGAGATCTCGAGTTCATCGATTTATCATAAATAAAAAAAAAATAAAAAATACGAATCGGCTGCGAAAATATTACGTTCAATTATCGTCGATTCCGACAACATTTCACAATCAATTACGTTAAAATAAATATTCGATAATTCAAAATATGTAAATTTAGCAAATAAATAAGAGAATATATATATATATATATATATATATATATATATAAGTGTTAAAACGGTCAAGAAGAAAATATATATCTTAAATCCCTAAACTCATAATACTAAAGGGAATATGAGGAAATGACGCCCAAAACAAGCTGCCTCTGAAACATTGAGATAAGCTATTCCCGAGAGATATGCACCGATTTGTAAGGGGTTGCTAAAGCGGTCAACTTGTACTAAACCTCCGACTCTACTTTATTATAAACGATTTTCTTATTATAACAATATTTTAATAAAAATAACAAATTTCAATTTTCACTTATCAGTAGTAGAAATACTTATATACTTTCATAAACTAATGAAAAATATTGGAAATAGTTCGATAAAAAATAAAAAAAATATTATGGCACATATAAAAATCTATTTCCATCAGAATTCGCTATTAACGAAATACTTTTATCAAAGTCGTTTTCTTGGAATCCCTTTAAAACTCGTGGCGATTTTTATTATGTAATCGATTCAAAACGATGACCACTAAGCGTAACTTTTAGTTAAGGTCACAGAAAAGTCACACGATAAATATAAAAAGCCTACGAAAAAGTATTTATCGAACTTTAAGTCAAAAATTCAAGTGAAACTAGAGCAAGTTGCGAGTGAACGCGTTATCGGGATACCAAATCCGTAAGTTATTTCTTCACAAATCGGGTCATTTTGTATGAAATATTTCATGCAGACAACACAAAATGATTAAATAATATTTTTTTTAATAGTTTGGTCGACTAAAAAGAATTTATAATGAACGACATCGTCATAATCAAAAAAGAAGTCAACGTTATCTTTATTTCTGACCGATATAAAGAAAATAAATTTCGTTTTTAATAATGTGTTTTTGTATAAATGAATTTATTACGAAAAAAAAATTAACGAGCGTTCTTTGATCAATTGCAGTAAAAAATCATCAATGCGAAAATTTTTCACAACAAAATAAATATTTATTTACAAATAAAAATCTAAAATAAAATATGGATATCGCCCAAAAAGACTAATATATTGGATGTTGACAATATTGACAGATTGCTTCAAGTTAATGCCATTTCTGACGAATATATTATTGACATAACTCTTAGTACTGAATAATAATAATATAATAATAAAACTTTATTTATGCGATTTTCGGAGTATTTTATTTGAAAAATTCAAAGTTATGCGATTTTATAAAACGGAACGTATGCTTTATTTTTATAGGGTAAGTCAAAGTTTTTTTATGCGACTTGCTCTGAAATGTTTCTACGACATAAAGCAAAAAGTTTGAATATACGTATTATGGATAATCGAATATCGACAAAATTACAATGGGATAATACGGCGATTAAATCAATATTGTTCGTACAGATAACAACATTGTTCCGAATATAAATTGGTTACGATCCGAAAGTTTAGAGACGATCGCATCATTGCACATGCAAGACCGATATATCCGTTAAGTTCGAAACCGAACGAACGTTCCCTTTTATCCCGTTTTCAACCCGAAAATAATACACTCGGTCTACTAACGTTGCCAGCCAGTGCACGGTTTTCCCGGGGTGTCACATCTTAAACAGACGAATATATGTCTGTGCATACAGTGTGAAGACTTACGATCTTTTGATATATGCAAATCCGGTTTGAACAACGGTAGTTTTGACACGTAAACCGATTTCGCAAGACGCTATCCGAAAAGCTTCGAAATTAGAGCTTTGAGACGGAAAAACTTTAAATTTATTTTTTTTTCGAGTTTCGCTTAAAACAATTGTAAATTTTCAGTTTACACTATCGGAATTGTAAATATTACAATATTGTTTATAAGACATATAATCGAATTCAATAGAAATTTTATCACAATAAAATATATCTAAATATTTTTTTCACCATAAAAAAATAAAATCGCTTCTAAACACAAAATATAAATAGAATAATTAAAATTAAATTTAGAATCATTTGATCTATTAATCAAACACAAAATCTAAATTACATTAAATTTCCGATTAAAACTTTTTTATCTTAAACAATCTAAGTTGAAATAAAATTTAAATTGAAACAATTGTTTTTATTTTATTAGGACTAAATTTTCTTAGTCGAAAGAAAATAGTTCTATTCTTAAAATATATAATTTAAAAACTTAGAATTTATGTCAAATAAAGTGAATAAAAATTATATAGAAAATATTTTTCACATATAAATTCGCATAAAAAATACATGCATTTTTTAATGTAATACCAAAACAGATATTATTTTACAATGAAATTCGACGACGTTATTCAGACAACATAAACCACTGAAGTAAATAATATGATTTCACAATAAGAAATGATGATAATAATAATAAAAAAAAATTCGAAATACGATCCAGACTATTCTGTCTGAGTTAACCCTGTACACGAATTCGTGCACTGTAAATTTGATCCTTCAACCCACAAATCAAGCTTGCTTTACGTAAACAGCCAGCGATCGGTTACTAGAGCTTTATATATTTAACTACAGAGATTTATTCTACATTTTTATCTTAATAGAAATATAAATCAATGTTTTCTTTTTTTTCAACTATGAACTTAAAATTCCGCCAAAATACACATTTCGCATCCAAGAATCGATACACAAACGAAATTTTTACTGCGACCAAAAATGAAATAAAATATAAATGGGCGAGGAAGGGAGGGGGAGTGAAATGAAGGCGATTCCGCCTTTTCCTCCGCCCTGATAGAAAAAGTCCAGTCGAAAAGTCGGAATATTCTAGTCGTCAATGGACAGAGCGGTAACAAAGATGGTAATAAGATTGCTGACAAAACGGAAAAGCAAGTAGCTGACCGTGCTCTCCTTCCTACATTCGAGCAAATCGAATAGAAAACTCGATTTTTATTATATAACCGCATATAGAAATCTCTCGTATAATATTTAGGAAGAAGAGAGGGGGGGGGCAAAAAAAATATTCAGGAACGGTACTGGAATATGACAAAAACGAACATATAAATCGTCGTATTACCGATTACGGATATGTTGCAATGCATATACGTAATAATTTCGATAAATGATTATTGTAATAATAAGAAAACACAAAAAATATCGTAAGCGTTTTACGATAGAAACAATATATTAGGATTACGCGCTAAATTTAGATACTATTGTAATGTATATATTTTTTTTGAATAATTCAAAGAGAAATTAGTTACACATTATCACGATTCGTTATGTAATCTCTAGAAACATCAAAGTTGAACAATATGAAAGTGACTATAAAGTTAACGTGTCAGCAATTAGACATTACAACTATGAAGCAATTTGTCTGGTGCAGTTATGCTCAACCATTTATATTCGCGGGTCGCATTACACGTGAATATTTTACACAATCCGCATATATATTCTAAATATCTAAATATAAAAAGTATTCAATAAAATATTAAACATTTTATACTATTTTATCACATATATTTTAAGAAAATTTAGTATTGATTATAAATTACTAGTATAAATAAGACCGATCATTCCGATAAATAACGAATTACCAAAAGAAATTTATAAACGTTATTGTTGTATAAAAACATATAAATGACAATGTGAAAAAAGATAAATATTATGAAACAAAATCGATTTAAATCTCTATAAAAAAATGATAACAAGAAGAAAAAAATCATATTTTATGACGTATCATTACATCATCACATCTAGTGATCTAATAATAAAACTAACTGTATATAACATATATAAAAATATGTAGATGAACATCTATATAATATATATATATATATATATATATATATATATATATATATATATATATTTGTAACATAATCAGGATAATTTCACGTTGTACATACATACAGTAAAAAAGAACTAACAGGCGTAACGCGGTTAAGTCATTCAGTATTACGACCGCTCTTATCTTCGCTAAATTCGCTCATACACATTCGGTACAAACTATATAAAATAATGTTAATATACACGTTCTGTTCGCATATAAATAATAATGTTTTCTAGTTAAGCTGAATGAAAAAAAAAATACATATATATATATATATCGTAAGTTGCAGTTTTGCGGTTAACGAACTGAGCTCGCGGATGAACATGGCGGATTTTAAAGCTCTGGAATTTTACTGTGCATTTTAAATAGGAAGGGTTTCAACTGGATTACTAAAAAAAGACTATAATGTTATTTTCAGTTAACGAAATTTTTTTACGTATATATGAATGCTAAAATTGTATAATTCGAATGCAGATAAGGGTACTTTTTAAATGGAAGGAAAATTGAAGCTCATGTTTTAGAATTGGGATAACGAAATTTAATCATAATGCAGACTGAGGATTCTTAAAATTAAAAATTAAAAATTTTAAGTGGGCAATGAGGCATTCTTAAAAATAAATAGTTAAATTTTTAATATTGTATGTACATTTCTTTGAATAATTTATTATTTGTCTTGAAAATATAAATTCTATTTTTTTAAAAGATTGTGAAATAAAAAATAGATATCTGTAAAAAACGAAAAACTTCTAATTTGAAAATAATATTGAATTGTGCCACCATTTGCAAATATTTTGAAATTACGAAGTATGCAAAATGCATTTTTATCGAACCAAAATTGTCAAAATTGAAAAATAATTATGAAAAATAGAATTATTACAATACAATACAATTATAACATAAATTATTGGTTAATAATAATCGATATTTATACATCCGAAATATCAAAGAATCTCAAAACAGAGATTAAATCATTTTTATCATAAAATTATGCCAATATTTTAAAATAGCAAATCATGCAAAATAAATTACGAACCATAACTGTCAAAACTAAAAAAAAAAACAATAAAAATACTAATAGAAAGTTACAGCAAAAGAGATCAAGGTCTTTTATAACTGCAGTAACGAAAATCATGATAAAATTTATTACTGAATAATCTAGAACCAGGAAATTTAAAAACGCCAAATAGCGAACCGCCAACGTTCGCTATTCCGTTTCGTTGTTTTATATTATAAAACTTGGAAAACAAAAAAAATATATATATCACATGCTATATAAATTCATTTATATTATGCAATCGTTTCCATATTGCGATATATTATATCGACGTCAGTCATAGCTTCCGAAGTTTCGGATGCATCAATAAGCGAATGCACGCAACGTCTTGAAAAGTAGGGCGAAGTTGTATAAGAAAAATACACAGTAGCGGCACTCGAGAACAGTATTCGAAAGCAATCGACAGTTATACGAAAAGTTTCCATATCGAAAATAACATAATAAAATTTGATATCGCGCAAAGAAAAAAAAATATGAAAGAGACAATTTTCCGGATGGCGATCGAAACGTTATATGATATATATTAAATAAGCGGGAAAAAAAATAAATGTCAAACGTATCGTCGAATATTCGCAAAGTCCATGTATCGATTATTTTATTTATAAAAATAAATATTATGAAATTTTAAAAGATGTTTTAAATATATTAAAGTACTTATGCTGTGCAGTCATGACAGTCATGAGTTCATATTTCGAACGTAAATTACCTATTATAATCGGTGCATCTTAAAAGATCGTTTATGTTATGTTATTTTTGCATTGAAAATATTGAACATGTGGTATTCGAATCGGCGAATATATAAAATTAAAATGCGTATAATAAATATTATTTTTAAAATTATAATAATATTTATTCGATTAAATTTAAAGATAAAAATATATTTATATATTTCTGCTGTTTAGTAGTTTTTTTATATAACTTATGAATTTATTGAACAAATTTCCAAACTCAAAAAAAACTATTTTCGCCATCATTTCAGATTTAAAAAACAGTATATTGAGATATATTAATCTAGATAACTATTTTATTGTTCCATATTTATGAGGATAGAAAATTTAACTTTAATAATCCTTCTGGCACGATTATTAAGTTTGAATATAAAAAAGTTTTAAAGTTTCAATGGCGAAAATGCATTTCGGTTTTTTTATGTAGTTGCGGACTAATTTAACATAGAAAAATCTTCTTTCCATTAAAAGAGTGTCATTTTACACTTTATAATATTATACAGAGAGTATGGGAATTTGTTACAATTAAATTGATATAAATAGTCACTGCCGCGCATCGAATTTTCATATTGATTTTGACATTTTTTGTTCAAAATTTACTCATTAATAAAATGATACTAATATAAATTATTTTCAATTGATAAGTACGACTTTTGCAACTTGATTAAGAATAAAATTATATTCAATTCCAAAAAAAAATACCTTGTACTTTCCATCTGTGAACATTTTTATTCGTCGACCTTTAATTACACTTTTCCACCGTCCCATACACACACACACACACACACACATCGGACTAATCACCACAATATTTCACCCCAGAATCTGAAATTCTAGACTACGCCGCCGCGTTATAGAAAAAAAAACCGAGCACTAAAACCGTATAAAGCGGGGAGGGAAAAAATAATACAGTAGCAAAAGAAAAATACAGACAATGACCGTACGTGTATGTTCCAACTTAGAAAATATGCCAAACGTGATGGGACTCGACAAACAGCCAATTATAACGGGTCACTCGGCCTCCGGTCAATGTAACTTCATTATGGAGCGGTCGCGCTTATTGTTTCCACGGTTCGGTCAGTTATTTCGGTGACTGACTAGGGAAAACAAAAATATTTTTTTTTCCGACTCTGCAAACTCTTTGAGAAAGCGAAAAAAATATTGCCGAAACGTAATAATAAAAAGAAAATTGATATTCAAATAAAATCCATATATATATGTGAAACTGCGAACGATCGAAGATATTATTATTTCAAGAGTTCTCTCATAACATGATCTAAATAATCAAATTTCCTCGTTTTATAAAATGAACACTCTCTTATATATATTACATATTCAAAACACCTTTTGATGACGTGTTTAATATACGAGATTCTTAGTATTATTCTATAGACTCACATCTCAAAATTATATATAATTCTCAATACGGCTCAATTGTATATCCCATATAATACAATCAAAAATACGTATCAATTTAACTAGAACAATTTCGTTTTAATGATGTTATGATCGCAGAAAAGCCTTTTCATTACTAAAATATGCTGTACATATATAATTTAATATATATTAACAAACATATCAACTTACGAACTTCATTCGTTCAAGTTCAAAAGTTCTCTGTTATATTTAAGTAAAAATAATAATAGTATTTAAGCGAACCTTTTTTAGAATAAACTAGCTCATAATATAAAATATATATATTACGAAAGTAATAATGAAAATGTTTGACATTTCACTATTATATCTATCTAGAATCTAGAGGTCAAAATAGAGTATATAAAAATTCGTATTACTACTGTACGGCATAGTATATAAACTATTTAATATTAAATAAATTGAACGTCATATATATATATATATATATATATATATATATATATATATATATATATATATACATATAATCGAAATTAAATTCTATATTATTAATTTAAGGCCATAATTCAATAAATATCCTAATTGTCTACATACAGTTTAAGATTAAATACGGTCAGTTCGAAACCATTCGGAAAACTAATTAATCACGTCACAGTGACAGATCTAAACGGGAAAGGGGAGTTTTAATCGTCGATAATTATGCGCGGTCATTCTCGATTTTCACACAAGATATATATATATATATATATATATATATATATATATATATATATATATACGCACACGCACAAAAAAGGAAAAAAGGGGGGGGAGCAACAAAAGGACGAGAAAACGGCAATAAAAGACGAGCAAAAATAATAATAATCGGATAATTTATCTTAATTTCCTAACGGAATATCGATGAATAACAATATTCATAAGTATGATTGTTACGACGTCGATATTGATCTATAAACATCAAAATGACTATAACGACCGTTCTACATTTTCACGATCTTCTTTTATTACAGTTTACTATCGTAATAATAGTGATATTTTTTTACTATATCTATCCGAATAATACTTATAATCGTATGCATATCATTTTATATTTGAGTACAACTACCGAAATATACTAATGGACGACGAAAATCGAAATTAACTCAAGAATGATTTCATAATACATATTTTCCATTTTGTTTTTGTTCTTTTTTTGTTTTTTGTTTTTTGAAACGAAAAATGCCGGATATGTCAAATATATAAAGAGTCAAATGATTATTCCAACGAAAAAGCGATTATAAGAACAATAAACGAAAGAAAATCGGCTCATTTCCGGTGTTGTACAAAATAGAAACAAATTTATATTATAATATAAATCAATTGATCTTTCAGAAATCGTAATATTTTGTTTAATTTATTCTATATTAAAATTAACAATTTCCTTTAAAGAAATTTTAAATGTACTAAAAACCTTTTTTTATAGGTTTCAAATTTAAATAGAGTAACTTTCGAAATGACCTAATTTTAATAAAAAAAAATTATTGATATCGTTTGAAAAGTTTGTAAATAATATATTTTATTTATTCAATGCGAGGCAAACTATTATAACTGTTTTTTTTTCGATACGCCGTTAAGAAATCAATAACCTCTATCAGCACTCGATAAATAAAACCAGATAAGATTCTAGCCTCGTAAAAAATATATAATATATCACCATAATCAATATCACTGCTTTGGTGCGATGTATGAATGTCGAAAGCGGGAATCTTGAATTTCAAACAGACCTATCTATCTACCTATTCGTATCGAGTCGCAGTATTACTCCTAGACGAACGAAGAAGGGACTGGTTAAAGTGTGCAGAGGTGGAAATTTATGTGCAGGCCGTCGAGGGCTATTCACAAATTGAACAAGAATCCCTGGATATGTATATATATATATAATGGCCAATTTGAATGTGGCCAATAATCGACGAGGATTTGATCCCTTTTCCAAAATAGCCCGCCCCTGCTTCCCGTCCGTCGAACAAATTGAATTATCCCGAACCGCGGTCAATGCGAACGATTCGATGATAGCCAAAATATTTACCCTGTCGAGAAATAGTCAACAATATTATTATTCGAAAGATTTACAGGTTCGGTTAGACCGAATCGCTCTGTGGGGACTTTTCAAGAGTGTGTCCCCCCCTAAATAGGGATTTGCCGGGGACCTTTGTTCAATTAACGAAATTTCCATTATGTTAAATAATGCCGCGACCATCAAGAAGAGACGATAATAGTGAAATAAATAAATATCTACATATATTAAATCTGAATAAATCTTATTTTATTAAGAAAAAAATATTATATTTATATTACTATTGTGCTTTGATACGTATATATAAAGGTAACCAACCGTCCTCCTTTGTATTTGATAGTTTTTGAGAATTTTGATATTGAGAAAAGGTCTTTTTTTTAAGTCGACCTTAAAATTGAGAATCAACTTTCGTATTTTCAACGTCAACTTTAAAAACTAAGAACCTTTTTGGAATCGTTGAAGTTTCGATAATCTTTTATTTAGAATTTGAAAATCTCTCCAACCAATTTCAACATATTCTTCTTTTTAATAAACGATCTTCCACTGTTCTTTTCATCAATAGTAGTTCAAATAATCCAAGAAAATCATATCTGTTTACCTGAAACAAAAAAAATATATATATATATATATATATATAAAATAAAAATATAATTAATTTAAAAAAATTATAAATAATTAGCAGCTTTAATAATTTCATACTAGTATCTTATCAAAAGAGATAAAAAGTAATATAAAATAAACATGTATTATTGACATACTTATATTTCAAAATGAAAACGTATAAATTTACCTTTGATAATAAAAATAAATAATATTTAATGATTCATTATTATACAGTAAATACTTGAAACCGTCGTTATTCTGAAAAACACTTCTCATGAAACATTATAAATACAATATTATAATACAAGGTTTCATCGTCAACTTTTACAACAGAAATAGCAGAATACGTTTCACTTGAAATTTAAAATTGAATCGAAAATGATTTTGAACGATCAAAAGCTTTTTTTTAATTACCAATTAAGCATAAAATATTATATATATATATAATTATTGTATATAATATGACGAATATTTTAAAATAGCTATAAAAATAAATTAATCTGGATTATATTACGAAAAAAAATCAAATTTGTCAATTCGTCATGCACAATACGTCAAAAAACACATTGAAAGATGGAAGCAAAAAAGTTTTATGACATTTTTGTCGGTTTTAATGTAAGCACTTTTTCTTCGAATGGGGGACCAACGAAGTCAAAGCGTTTGAGTTAGGGTCGAATCGTAGGAGGACGGGATGAAATTTTCGAGGCTTCGGATTAAATTGATGCGACAGAAATAAAAAAAATAACACCTTCTCGAAGGCCAAAAAGGGACAGGAAAGGGAGGGAAAAAAAAGCGGAGAAACGGCATAAAGCGGAGGTGTTGAAACTGAGAAAACCCGGTTAGAGATAAGGGCATGGTAGACACTTTCCCGAGATATTTCGAACGGGTAATCCTTCGGTGTCGTACGTAAAATGTTTGCCCGACTCCACATCGGGCTAAATACGTCACGAAAATGCGGCCCCTTCGATTTCGCACCAGTGGGGGGCTTTAGAACTTATCGATCATGTGCGGGCCGTCCCTCAAAAGAAATAGAAAAAAAAAGAAAAAACACCCTCCCCTCTCCTCCCCCCGATCGACAAAAACTTTGGATATCAATCCATTTTAAATGCTATTCTGATCGTCGCCCGAAAAATCTCACTACCAAATTTAAACAAAAAAAAATTGCTCCATAAATTATGGATAGATCGAATCTTATTCAATTTCAATAAATATACTGTGAAGAGTTTTATATGTCGGACGGTCGTAAAAATAAAAGATAAAAAAAATATATTAAAATAATTTTTTTTTATATAAATATTCCCCAACGTTCGTATTTATTGTAATTAAAAAAAATATAAAATGCTAGCCCTGGTAGGTAGTTTGTAGTGGTGTAAAATTTTTTGTCGTCGAATGTAACTTTATTTTCATAATTTTATCATAAATGATCTTTACAACTCAAAATATAAATACTTGCCATGCCGAAGTTAAATTCATTACTATATGTTTTCATGTAAAATATTTCAGCATTTACTATTCAATTTTGACGGCTATAAACGTGATATAATACCACATACTTTTTGCCTGTACGACTTCCAACACAACGAAAACAATAATTTTGGTCACGATAAATATATATAAATATTATAATTTTTCATTTGTTTATAGCCGTCATTTTTTCATTACTTTTATATATTATTTTTTTATTTTTATTTTTATATCTGTTATATAATAAAATATATATACTTTTAATAATCTAATACACACGGGTCCGTATATTATAATATTTAATAATATATACACAACCTAATTCATTAAATAAAAATATATTTATATATTATAAAGTTAAAATATATATATTGAAAAAAAAGGGGAAAAACACTCATTTTTTATTTATATAAATTCTTCGCAAATACAAGATTAACAGAAAATATTTTAAGATCGTTATGTTTTTCTTCGTAAGTAAATAAAAATTGAACGAGCTTTTAATACTGGAACGAAGCAGTATATATCATTCTAGTGATTCTCAAAGTTTTCAAAATTGCGAAACTTTTTTTTAATTATTTTTTTTTCGTAGAGCAATGATATGCAATTTTAATGAATCAATTGTAAAATTTTAATAAAAGAATGAAAAAATCAATGCTTAATTTTTAATTCCAATTAATATTTTAAACTTACATAGTATGAACGGTATATTCTAAATTTGATATCTTTTGTTGTAATAAACGTATTCAATATTTTTTTCATGCAATAGCAATTATAAATCTACGTTTATCATTTTTTTAATAAAAAAAAACACCTTAAGAATCACTGTATTAATCTATATCATTAAATAAATACATTAATATATAAAAAACGCTTGGTAATAAAATCAATCTAATTACAAATATAAAAAACAATTGTCATAAAAAAGTAAAAAAATACATTTAGATAATCTAATTACAATAAAAAGTAAAGAAAACAATATCGTAAAAAAATAATTCAATTCTGAAAATTAGTTTATTTATTTATACTTCATATAATTTTCGACAATATTAAAACCATTTGAAAATTCATCAACGCAAATATCGAGTTCGATTGATTATTAATTATATTATAAAATTAACAACCACCAAAGCGCTTGGTAAACGTTGGAAATTTAATCAAAACGAATCGACATTGACAAATACCACGATAAAAAAAATGGAAATCAACTTCGAACCCAACAAAATTAATTTGTAAACGCAGGCTTCGAACCGGAGCGCAGGTGTTTTTAACTCGTTTTCGTATTTTTTTTATTATTATTATTTACAGAAAAAGTATATAATATAAAAGCATCCTTTTTATATTGAAAACAATACTTTTATCGGCATCGAACATATTTTTGAAAGCCAAAGCTTAAAATTGTACAAAGTTGTACAATTTTAATACTCTTTTTTTATGTTTCTAGACTATTTTATGCATTCAATGTCTAAAATTAATTTTTCTTTCACCATTTTTTTCTGTCATTTAATCGCTTTCGAAAACTTACATTAATTTCTCGATTATTTCATTTTGACGTTAGATAGAATTGCGTTATCGTTTTCGACACTTATTATCGTTACTTATATTGACTTATCGTTTTATCAGATAACAAATAATCCATAATATAAATCATACAGTTTCATTCTCCATTTACTGTATAACAACTTTATTAAATATCCAATTTAAAAAAAACATTAATTTATCACAAAATAATTAGATGAAATTAATAACAGATGGCTCTGTCACACAATCATCATTATTAACTACGCACATTATAATTAAATTAAATAATTTCCATCAGCCATATAAGGAATCAATTATTAAAGTTTAGTTATCCTTTGATAAATGCCGTAAAATAATAATCGATTTGAATTAGGAAGCATATTCGTTTAATATTCATTAGTTAAACGCTTATGGATTTCACCGAAAACATTTTATTGTTACGAATAAGTACTGGTTACGCACAAGGTAACCGTTTTATATTGGTTATCAGGTAACAATCAATCAATCCAATAAACCATTGTCGCCGATACAAAATGAAATTAAACCATATAAATTCAATTGTCGCAAAAGGCAGTCATCACTCTGTAGAAAGTAATTTCCTCGAAAATCACAGTCGAGTAAACTTTTACTGATTCGAACCGGGCTTTACAACGATAATAATATCGAAGTGTATACGTATATCTGTCATCATCGATTCCGTCGTCGAAAATATGCAGATATATACTTTGTATAATTAAAGCAAAGACAAATTTCACCGATAAAACACGCTTCCGATTAATGAAGTGGAAAATCGTTCGATCGAAGACTTCCATCGTCCCAAACGACTTTGCGAACTTTCATATTTGAAAACTAAAATTCAACGAAAATCGACTTCTTTTATAAGGTCATCGTATATTATATGTGAATATATATGTATATAACGTGAACCGAAATCGAATTTATAAAATCTAAATATTAAATATGTTACGAGAGCAAAGAGATGAAAAAAAAGTTGAATTGTTTGAAGTCCCTTGAGCGCGCAGTTGAAACCTTTCATTATAAAGATTGAGGATAAAATATTTATGAGTACAGGAGGTTCAGAGAGCCTAGAAAAGGAATGCTCGGGGCGAGGTCCTGAGAGGACAAGAAAAATGCAAGGACACTTGTACATTTTGTAGCAGTATTATAAAATAAAATAAGAAACAAAAGGTGAACGTTCACCGTGAGAAAGTTCGTGGATCACAATTATTGGATTTACTAAAGTTAAATATTGCGCGAATGTAAATATAATAAAATGCATTTTAAATCGAATATTTATTTAATACTGTGTAACGACATTCTAAGTATGTATAATATACGATAAAAAAATACTATTCCCAGAAATACTGACAAATGACCAAAAAATTGACGTACAAATGACAAAACACGCATCGTCATAAAAACATGATAATATGCTACAAAACAATGAGAACCCGTTTCAACATAACAATTTAACCGGTACAATAAATATCACATAATAACATAATAAAAGAAATATTTCTCAAACTATAGTCAACTAAAGGAAAAGGTAAGAAAATTATTAACACAAGTCCGAACAAATAATAATAATAATTAAGTATTTATAAATCATGATTAATCCAGAAAAATACAACTTTCTTCAACTAAAAGATCGAAGAATTGCAGACAATGAATATATAAAAATAGTACAAGTGCAGCTATTTTTATGCTAAATTCCAGTTTTCCAAAAGCGAAAATCATGCAGTGATGAATAATGAATGAATATATATCAATCGAAAATTATCTAAGGATGTATTCGTGTAATTTTATTCCACATTTTTAAAGATATATTTTATTGAATTGTTATAAAATATAAGTAAAACAAACATATTAAACAGTCGAACGGTGAATTATCGGATTCAAACAACACAGGTTTATATAAGCTCGAATCGTAACAAACTATCATATTATCGAATGCGGATGGCTCGTTTATGCGACACGAACTAATCGTGTCTACCGTGTAAACAAGAGGTCCGATCTTCGGGTGAATTTGTGCGATTCTCGGTATCGGGTTACCGGGGTTCGACTCGCACGCCGTCGACTGTTTGTTTACACTGGATAATTAAACGGGATATATTCCAACACTTAAACGACGACCTCTCTTCTTCGTTTCGCGAGAAACCGAACATCCGAAAACGGGATCGTCTATCCGTTTGTCTATCCGTCTGTCTGTCTATCCGTCTATATTTGGTTTAGAGGTAACCAAACAATTTCTCCTTTGCATGCAAACACGTCTGAGTTAAAATGGCGAAATCTAGCGCGACTATATTCGAAAACGCGGCGAAAATAAAATTAGTCCACATACGTATTAATTATACGTAAATAATATTTATAATAAATACGTCAAAAACAAAACTTATACTGTTATTACAGTAATAAATATTATTGTTGTATGTTTTTAAAATATCTTAACCCTTTGCTCTAAATTTGTTTTTACTCTAAATTTAAAATTATTTTACGAAAAATTAATAAATGCTTTTTATAAATGGCACCTCTCGAGTATAAAGGGTTAAAATCGACTAAAAATTAAGAATATTATTAGTATGTAACAACAATAATAAAGTGCATTGACTATAAAATGAGAATAAAATATCCAATGTAATTGCTTAAAACGTGTAAAAGATACCATCTCTTTGATTAATAGATAATCTTTATTGAAATACATTACGAGTATTTCTCAAACAAATCAGACGTCTAAATGAGAATAAATTTAATTTAATGACTTTCTAGTTTAGAATCTAAAATGCGATTCATTTAAATTTCTCACGATAATTAATTTTCAACTTATGCATAAAACATATATGCAAAATATTTATTATTTTTTTTACAAAAACTCGAAATATCTATTTCATTAAAATAATATGAAAAAAAAATCATTTTAACATCTGATTAAATATAATTTATCACGTTTAATCTAATCCGCTTTATCATTCGTGACGCATCGAAATATTCCAATTAATTCGTTACGCAAACAAATTTATACTGGAATATATTCCATTCAAAATTGCAAACGATTACACATTATATTAACACAAAAATATATAAAATCGATTTATATAGATACGAGATAAAATACATGGTATCTACATGATTTAATATAATATAACGAATAATTTTATTATTCATATATATATATATATATATATATATATATATATATATATATATATATATATACTATGCATTTGATTATATTGCAGAAACGAATATACTCATATTAATTAGAAACATTTCACATACGAAACATATGACGCGTATCGATTTCTCGTTAATATAATATTATACAAGAGTGAAACTATAAAATATATAATATATATCGGGTGTATATATATTTTGATGACTTAGTCGTGTTCCAGACACTGTTACTAGAGTCTAGTTGACGTACATTGATCCTACACATATTCCGAAGACAGGTGAACGTGTCTGAGAAATGTTCCGGGTGAATTTCGATTGTTCAATCATCTGTTTTCACTTTGTACATGTTTCCCATATCAAGCCCTTAATGGGCCATACGTCAAAAACAATCAATCCCACGCGAATATGGAATACGAAACGATATTCGTTGATATCGATAAAAAAAATACATATATATATATATATATATATATATATATATATATACGTATATATGTGTATAAAAATAATTCATTTAAACCCGTTGTATCGCTAATAGATAATGTTAAAAAGTCCATAATGATTTTGTATATGTGGGTATTTTAATTGTAAAATATTAATCGTTGATATCAATTTGTTGCGTTTATTAACAATGAATATATTTCGTTTTTTTGGTCTGAGTGGGATGAAAAAATAATAATCGTAAATTATGTAAAATTATAATATATATTTTTTATAATAATAATAAATTGCAATTATTATTTACATAATTTAAAAAAAATGAAAGAAAAAATGTACAATAAATTATAAATCTGTGGTATTACAAATCTTATAGATAAGATCAAATCCTATCTTTCGAGTTTTAAATTGCTGAATTATTTTTAATAAAATCAAGACACGATTAATATTATAATTACAAATATTCAGATTGCCTGTTGTAAACAATTTATGTAATCTCTTATTTATTTGGTTATTGGGAACAAATATAAAAAGTCTACAGAAATATTTTGAAACTCGTCTGTCTTTAAAAGGAATTTATATTTAAATTGAATGATTAAATTTTAGTTCAATCTCTCATTTTTTTTCTAAGAATTTAAATAAAATACTGATAATCTTTGAAATACGTTAATCACTTAGAAACAGACATGTGTCTATGCATAAAAAATACATTAGTGAACACAAGTGAAACATATTCATAATGAAATACGAAAATAGCTAAGCTCTTCTAAATATTTAAAAGGGGAAATTTCCACTTGAAAATACATTTTAAACATTCAAAAGGCGCACGTCGATATACCAAATTGCCATTAAAAACTTTCGAGCCAAAATTAAAAACGAAATCGATAACATTCCACAGAAGAACTATAATAGAGAGCGTAAGCTTTGATGGATTATTTTTGTCGCTAGTTATTATTCCCAAAGGAATTTTTATCGCGCGCTCGGATTTTTATAACGAAATAAAAGATATGAAGGGAGAGGGTGGCGAAAAATGAAAGGAATTCAAGCAGAGACCGAACAGAAGCTATTACGGGCAAGGGATGAACATCAGTAAAAATTACATCCCATTCTGACAATTACGTCAGAGCGGCGAAGGCGAAAGCGAATTATAAGAAGAAAAGTCGAAAGACCCCACCGGCACTGGTGCGGATATAGGGCGACAATAATTTCCTGAGCCGAAACCAGAGAAAATGGTCTCAAAATGGATAATTACGTTCCAAAGTTGAATTTCTCACAGAGAAGAGAGCGAAGCAGGCCTCGCCTACCCTTTGTCTGTCTGCGCCTTGACCGGTCTTTGTCTCCGGCGCGAAGTGAATTAACTGGAAGCGAGCCCCGGTTAAATCGGGGGCAAGGTTTAAACAAACGACTCCACGGAAGATCTACGCATGAATAATAAAAGGGATGAAGGGAATGTAGCGAGGGAGAGCGAAAAGTTCTCAAGAAATTGGGGTCAAATGTCACAAAGCCTCGCAGTGCATAAAAAAAAGACTAAAAAGTACAATGGCGATTAATTAACCCATTTTACGACCGCGCGGCTAAAAATTCGCCTTACAAATGCGGATATAAAAAAGTTCGAAAGAATTAACCGACGTATGAAATTTGATACGAAACATTCGACATTATGGGGGGCAAATTGAGGTAACTTCCCCACAGAGAGTATAAGTCCATCATGAAACAGTTCCCTAATAACGTTAAAAAAACTTAAAGTAAGATTTTTAAGATGACAATTTTAACGTCGAGAGTGATAAAATTATTGATACTAAAATTACAGGAAATATACAAAATTTGCTCGAATGGACGTACTGTACATATAATTTATATTAAAAGGAAGAACTTCAATTTAAGTTCTTACTAAATCTTCTAAACATACTCAACCTTAATAGTTAAAAACGTCGCTTCTGCGATTATACAATAACTCTCTTGTCACCGACGATTATATAATATTACAAGAACTAAATCTGTGGTGAGAAATGGGTTTTAAAGATAAGCACAGTAATGTCTTAATTAACATTATTGTTTCATTACGTTAATACAATAATAAAGCTTCTATCGTGGCATTTTTTTTCCTTTTTACATTAGCAATTATTAAAATCTAATTGTAACATAAATTTTAAATCAAACTTTATATTTAAATTTTTTTCAGAATCAGAAAGCTATCTAAAATATAGAATCACACGTAAAACTAAATCGCCTTTTTCAATAAAAAAATATGTATTATAATAAACAAACTTTCAAATAACAAACACAATATGATTAAATAACCGGTTTAAATTTTAGTTTCATAATGAACATGTACAACGTCTTATTTGTATAATTGCCTAACCAGTTTCTTTCTGATTTTAATATAACTACCAGTATTTGCGGACGTCCCGGATTTACCACAATTACGATTCGAAGCAAGCTGATATTATAAATTCCGTGAAATTTGCTCTTAGGTAGCTAATAATTACAAGATAATTACGATGTTACAAGGAAAAATACATGCGGTTAATATTTGATATCAAAAAAACCGCACATATAAACATTAATTGAATGTATTATTGTGTTGATTTTAATGTCATATTGTATTATAAAAAGACAATGGAATATATGTGTCGAAAGACATAATAATATATTGGACGGTGAAAGCATTTGAATTATTTAGATTTTTTTTAGAAAATTTAGATGAGATGGGATCCAAAAGTTTCTACGAAAATAAAGGTGAATTAATGTAATAAACCATTGTGCGGAATGAAAAACGATCGAAGCTGAATTCAATTCAATTTGACAACATTCAATATAAAAGACCTCGATTCAAAAAAAAAAAAATAATGTCACTTATTAACTTGTATATTGCGAATCTGAAATTTTGTTACATAAGTGAATTTTGCGCGAAATAACCGGCTCATCAATCAACAATAAAACGTTTTCTCGCCCTTAGGTATGGGAGGCGAGGTTCGACGATGAAACAAGGTAGGCGAGCGCGTGTATAGATACGACGGAATATTTCAGGTATGAGTGAAAAAGGGCGAAGGAGGTCGGTTTCAGCTAAAATTGAACCAACGCCGTCGACAAACGCTAAGGTGGATGTTTTGACTGATTGCCCCACGGCGTAGCTGAAGTAATTCAAATGCGCGAAATATAACCCCCCAAGACCGCGTAGACGTCTTTGAACAACAATAACCAAAAAGCGAGATGAGATCGGCGGTCGGTGGGTTAAAATTAAAAGAGACCGAATAAAACGGCGAACGGCGACGAAAGAAGACGGCAGCGAAAGGGTTTATGCAAATTGTTACCTTATAATTACAAGGAGACAAAAAGTTATTGCGTATCTGCTAAGATGGGGCGTGTAAACCGTAGCGTTGCCGAGTGATGGTAATTATTCGACAAAAGTCTCATCACCTCGGAATCAACAGCTAAATATAGAAATCTTAAATGACCGCAATAAACGGCGAAACTTTGTGGCGAAAGATATGAAATGAAGAAATAATTTTGTGCTACACGCTCGAGTTGAATAATTGTGCTATTTTAAACTCTACACATAACAAACTCGGGAAAATTATATTATATTATTAATTTATACTTTATAATTTTAATATTTTATCTCTATATATATAAATAAAAATAAAGTGAATCAGAAGGGAAACAATGGTATGATTGAACATCAGTCACTGTCTAAAACAGCTGCCAGCAAAGTGGTTAATAGTCAATATGGTTACCAACGTTCACTAAGCATATATGATACTAAAAGAAAAATAAAAAAGATGACATTTAAACTCATAACTTTTTTTAACTTAGATAAAAAAATACACATACTCCGTTATCAACTTTTCTGTTTAGATTTTCTGTTATTGATTTAATTTAACGAAAGTAACTAATATAAAAACCATGTAGAGCATAGTCTGAAAGGATATGTAATTTAAATCAATAATTCATTGGATAAAATTACAGACAGCTTTATTGCATGACAATAAGTGCTGGTTTACAATTTATTATTAGATATAAAGAATTGAAATCGATATTTTAATAAAAAAAAATAATGAAGAAATTCTAAGTTTAAACATTTATATTGACGTTCAAATAAAAGATGACAGTGTTGTAAATTAATAAATATATATATATATATATATATATTCATAAACAAACAAAAACCGATTATTATATTCGAAAAAATATATCCCAAAATATATCATAATGTATTTTTAAATCAAAAACTAAGATAAAAATGTTTAATCTTCTACGGAAAACCGAATTATTTTTAAATTCAATTTGTGTCATAGTAATCTAATATTGTGAAATATGACATTATATTAATGTCAAAACAACATACTTCAAAAATCTAATAAAAATATTGTACATACACCGCTAGAACAATATTTTTTTAAATAAATATAAGATTTATTTGGAGCACATATATAATAATTCCTATTCTAATGAAATAATTCTGAATAGGCAAACTCCAATTTATTTTATTCTCGTGTCGAAACAAAACTGCCAAACAACATTTTATACGATGTCGCCAATTAACCATCGAAATTGCCTACTCTCGGCACTTTCAAGACGCTAAAAGTCGCAAGTGCCATAAACTCATCCGAAATTTATCTTTCATTAGCTCATCAAAAGAAATGAGCCATCAACGCGATCGTTTAATTTCTATTTATTCCTATATAAACTGCCAACCGATTCTACTCTCGCTAGGCGAAACAATGGCACAGTCAAGATGGCCCAGGGGGGAGCTTTTACGGCTATAATCGGTCGAAACAATACCAATTTTTGACTGCCTATTAATATTAATTTCGAATAGCGCGCCATCATTAAATATTTTTTTTCTTCTCTTCGACTAGAAATTTCTAATATGTATTTATTCTAAAACGTATGTTCTGCGAGGCTCATGTTCATCATTATTCATTCAACAATTGCTAGGCATCAATGTCTGACAAACAATGTTGTAATGTATTGTGTAGAAAATAACGTATATAATAATATGCACATTAATAGACGTACACGGTGTTCGTATGGACGAATTGAATTATATGACACGTCATTAATTTTCCTAACGCCTGGGTATAATCTACCCCACACCTATAATAAAAATGGCCGAGTGTTAAAACAAAAAAAAAATATATTAAATTTTTAAATTATGATCTAGATTAATGTATACTATGTATATATAAAATAATTTTAATATGACTAGATCTAATGAAGTAGAGTTGAATCAAGGAATACTACTGAATATTTATTATACAGTAGCAAAATATTCTAACCGCATTACTGTTAAGATAGTTAACTTCCAAATTTATATATAAATCTAAAAATGAAATTACACAAATCGTGCATACATAATTAAATTTAAGAAGCACAACAACAACAATGCCGACAATGCAAATGTTGTATTGTGTTAAATACAATGCATAAACGATAAATCATACTTTAAAAATAACTTGCTGTTACCGCAAAGTTTAAACTGTGTACATTGTTTCAATAATTTACAGATATATATCATCAACGGCCGGTAGCGATGGCTTGTTGAATAATTCATTGTTACAAAATAATCGATATTGAGCACCGTTATGCACATCTAGAATTTATTCGCAATACTTGGTTATTTGATAGCGACACCGCAACGCCATCTACACGCGTTTTAAGAAACGATATTTAGTGTTTTTCGGTTAACAATGAGTTAATTGGAATACATTCTGTTCTGAAATGTAACAAAGATAATTGCACTGTTATATCATACACTAATTTATATATAAAAATAGAGTAAGATTAAAGTGATGTTTGAAAAAAAAGACGATTAACAGTAGTAGATTAATTTGAAGTAATAAAACACATCAATATCATAAACACAATCTTGTGACATTCAAATAATTTATTATTTTTATACAACGTATATCTTCTTAGAAAGATATCACAAGAAATCTAATCCGTAATTATTTATATATATATGTATGTGTGTATATATATATATATATATATATATATATATATATATATTAAATCGACAATGAATACTATTTTTTCATATATTTCCATTATTTTGGATAATTTTGTGGAATAAATATCGCATAATATATTCATTTCAAACGCAAAAGCATCTCAATACGGAACAAGAAAAAAATCAACATTAAATTTGAATCGCTTTTACATATCAAAAGACTGAAAATACATACACACAAATATATATATATATATATATATATATATATATATATATATGTGTGTGTGTGTGTGTGTGTGTGTGTGTGTGTGTGTGTGTACGTATATTTCGTTATTTTTTTCCGAAATTTTAGTCGCCATTACATACATACACACACTAAGAAAGAAGCTCACAATACTTTTATTCCATAATAAAAGAAATGTATTACAAGAAAGAAGTTATACGACCCATAATAATTTCGTATAACGCGCGGTAAATACGTGCCTTTCAAAAATAGAAAATGTTTATTTATTTCCGCTATAAACGGATAATCGATCTAATTTATTCCCTTGGCGATGATGAAAAATTCATACGGCAACCTCACGTTTCAAGATTGAGAAAATATAAAGGGTTGATATATATAATACATAATTCGAAAATTTTTCCAGACGACAATACGGCGAAATATTACCGAGTATATTATTGCACATATGTATAAATGGTAAGACGTTGAAAAGTATGCGTGTAATAAAGGTGCACATGAACCCCCGTTGAATATATGGAATATAATATCCATATTACAACATCCCTCGTACATATAATGTTACGACTTCTTGAGCCCACCAAAAGAGACGGTAGCGTCGTCTAAGAATCCTCATGATTGAATAAATTTACCTATAAAGTGGAACGAAGATTGCATATAAACATACGTGTATACTCGACAAACATGTATCCGAGTAAGTACAGTGGGTGTACGTTTAATAAATGCATCGATGATGCAGTACATTCAAATTATCCAAAGTTGAAAATAATATGCGTGTGAAAGAAAAAAGATAGAATAGTCTGTAAATCTGATCGGCTAAACTTTATTTTCAAGTTTCATGGCAATATACTGAAAGATATCAAAGAAATTGTTCGGATGCAATTTTGATGCCCTTCAAAGAACTGCTTCAAAAGCAACTAGTGCCATTTGGATTGTAAAACTTTACAAGGAAAGAACTCCTGAAAGAAGTTTATTGAAATATTATATCTTCAATATGTATAATAACATTTCATGTAAATTAATAAATATAATGTTTTATAATTTTTTTCTTTATATATAGAATCGAAAACCTGAAATATTATAGGAGAATATAAATAAAAACTCATAACAAAACTAAGAAATTCATATTATAAATAGGAAATGATAGACAAACTTTTAACTCTGTCAAGATCAACATAAAATTATCAAAACTAACAATGATGACATTGATTCAAAAATAAATTAAAAATATCAACAAATTCTCTGCAATTATATTGGTATTTTTTTTACATATTATTATTATCAAAAAAAAATAATGTGTTATTAGAAATTGTTTTATATAAAAAAAGAGATCCCTCTGTAGAGAGCGAAGAGCATCCAAACACACGTAAGTAAGAATTACATTTCGTAGAAGAGGTATTGATAGAGTTTTGATTGAGGTGTGTCTAGTGAAGTCGTCAAGGAGGATGAAGTCAGGTAGAAAATGAATATGGCATAATATCAAAACTCCATTCCTCAATATATATATATATATATATATATATATATATATATATATATATATATATAATATTTACAGTATAACCCGTTAATAAAGGGAAATATTATTCGAAAAGTATGCGTGGATATTATTATAATATCCATACTCCGTGACGAAACAATAGATTGATTACGAACGGAAATTCTGCACATTTTTTTCCGACTGCGAAGACCGAATTCGAAATCGAATCTGTAACAACGGTTTATTATTACATATAAATATTGAGAATCTGTGGTTATTCTATATATTATCCATCATCGCTTGTGGCCATGGTAAAACTGTGGGAACTGAAACTCATATATATGCAGGTGCAACGATCACCTGGGGCACAAAACCCTATCGAAACACTTTTTTTTATTGTTTTATAACTACAGTACATTTAGATGTAATGAGTTAATATAGTTTTGATCGTCTTACTGACAAAATATATATTGTTTATCTTGACACATGTTGTTTTAGATTTTTAAGCCAGAACTACTTTGTATGAACTAAAAATCTATTATGTAATTAAGAATTTAAAAAATTGATGATTTGAAAAAAAAAATGATGTAACTATTTTTCGATTTATACGGCGGTTAATGTATTAAAAAATCGTAATTGAATTGTGTAATCGATACATATCATATTTTATTCTTGTAATAATATAAAAAAAACTAAATTATATAAATCAATTATTCGTAACGAATGTTATATAAACTAACCCTAATACAATTGAAAGTGGTCCCTAAATGAAAATTACGGAAATGTGACTCCTAAAGGGTCATAAGGGGAAGTAAAAACCCGACTGAAAAAAAAAGTTGGCGGCCCTTTGTTTTAAAGGAATTCCTATTTTCGCAATGTTTTTATTCTTTAAAAACCTAAAATTTTACATTGATAATTCGATCATAAACTGAACTGATAAACTTTAACAAAACTGTTTTTTATAATAATTACGCTATATATCAAAATATTTTTAATTTATACTGAATTAAAATCGATTAAATAGTTATAAAAACTATGTAAAAATAAAACTAGTCAGTCGTGAATCAATATTTACATTACTAAAACATTTTATTGGTTTTCATTTGGCTGACTAATTTTTTTAACGATCAAATAAAAAATTTAGTATACATCAGTTAGAATCAGTGTTATTAAAATAATTTATATAAATATCAAATAAATTACATTCAATAATAGGATAAGTTGTTGAATATATTTTGAAAAATATTTTGCTTGTAAATGAAATCGAATAAAATAGAAATATGTAATATAGAAAGAACGAAATACATTTTTATTTGGATTTATGAAATTTTACACGAGTCGTCCGCCACCGGTCGACCACTCTAACGAATCGGATTTCTACAATTGTAGAAGAACAGAATACTACGTAACAATGCAGCCATTACAATAATAATAACATATAAGACACGATTCCGTATAGTGAGAGAATGAGAGAAATAATCGTGTTGTGTGTAAAATAGAGGAGGGCAGGTCCGTTCACAATCGCCATCGGCCATTGTCTGCCATCGCAGGAAATGATCTTCGCACGGTAACCCATTGTCCAGTGTAAGAACGTAGGACAACTGGAATCGTTTCACTGGCGGACCCAGACGAGGAAAATGAGAGGATGTGGAGATCAAATCCTCGGTCGTTTCAATGCCCCCGGCCGCAACTCCACGGAAACATTAGTGGAAGTCGAATTAACTACGTTTCTACGACGTTATTTTGTAGGGAGAACGAGGTACGCAATACGGCGAATGAGGAGGAGGAGGGATCGTGTTTGAGGAAAATTTAAGATTCGGATCGAAAACCATGAGATTCGAAGGTTCGATTACGAAGTTTAATCGATTCTGTGTTTGACTAGTTTCAATGTGAATTTCGAAACGATGTTTCTTCTGTCGAAGGAATAAAGAGAGAAAAATCGAAGAGTTTTTGTTTTTCTTCGGATTGAAAATGTCGATCCTGTTCGATCGTTGACTTTTTATCTGAAACGTTGATTTATATATAATATAAAAGCTAAAATCAATATCAAAATAAAATATTACCAAGTCATATTTTCAAATATTGATTCATAATAAAAAAGAAATAGTCACATTCTTAAATTATCATTCAATTTATATGGTAAATCACTCTGAATGCGAACTATTTTGGTTTCAAAGTAATGAAATTTCCGAGATCTACATATTAAACATTCTTATAATTTAGTATTGATATCCCTATCATAATATATATTTCGATTTTCTAATATTATAAAAAAATATATGTTACAAAAAAGGTTCACTGAAATATTGTAAATATTTTTTTTTCTAAAATATAGAAGAAAATTGAATCTCGATATAGAATATGAATTAAATTCGGAAATCGAGGTGATGCTTTATATATAATAATCATTATATTAAAAAAACTTAATTTATAAAAAGTACTTATATTGTAAAAATCTATATCCCAAACAACATTAACAGATACTAGAATCTAGCATTTTTCTCTTGCAATTTAATAAAGACATGTCGTTGAATAGGTCGTTTGTTCACGAGAATCACTTGATAAATATCTAAGATTATTACTTAATGATATAAATCTGTGTATTGTATTCTAAGAAAATCGTAATTGCAATTATTCTCAACTGAGTAATAACATAATATAGATATTGATACTAGAAACATCGTAACTAATGAAAAAATAACATATTATAAATTTCCATTTTCCAAAAAAAAAAAAAACAAACACATTATATTCTAATATTCAAAATGAATAATCAATAAATGTGTCGTATTAAAAAATAATTACGACTCCATTATCACAATTTCATAAATATACTATTTAATTATTCAGGCAACGAAATTACTTTTGTGCCGAAATTACAGTGAATCAAATGTACAAATGTCATTAATTCGATTTCCACCCTCGAAAATAGCAAATAACCCGTCCATTAAAATATCGAATACTTCATTATATTGCCGTATAAATTAAAAACTTCAAATGCGCGGAAAAAAAAAGAGTACAAATGGAAATTACAATTCCAATATATTATATATAAATTTATGTCGTTTTACTAAATCAACAATTTCAATTAATGAATAATTAGAAAAACATCGTTTGTCGTTTCATATTTCATATGAATTTTTATATTGTTAATAAACGTTTATGAAATGTTAGAGAAATAAAGTATGATTTTGTTAGTAAAAGTTGATTATATATTTCCAATAAATGCATTCTAAATCTAATATTTTTTCCCTAATCATCATTAAAAAGAATTAGTTTAATACAGTTTTATTTTGTTTTGTAATATATAATAAAATTCTGCTATATTATGTATAAGGCATTCGTTTCAAAAGTATTGTTACTTCAAAAATTGAATGATTTTCCTTTGTCTAAGCCTTCTTCAGTTATACGCGAGAGGGTTGTTATTCCCTTTCCCTAGCGATTGTATAGCGACAGAATGCAATGACAATTTTTTCCTCTTTTTTTCTGACGAAAGCGTCAAACGAGAGGGTAAGAATATAGATACGATTCTCTTATATTTACATTTATATAGAAAAAATATAGAAAAATGGAAAAACTGAACGCGTGCGAGGGAAAACAATCCGCGTTTTAACAATGGCGAGAGGGGTCTCGTCGGGTGATCCTTTTCGATTACCACATACTCGGTTAGAGCCATAGAGTACGAAGAAAAAAAGAAGCGAAGTAAAAGGATGTCGGATAGATGGGGGTTGGTCTGAATAAAAAAAAAACGAAAAAAAAATGAAAAACAAATCTCCACGGTTGGTGAATGTTCTCTCTCTTTTTCTCACTCTCGCTCACTCTCTCACACGCACGTTTTAGTCGGGTGATATTTCAATTCATTTCACCCGTTTTCAAGCAGAAAAGCCCGTTCGACGCGCACATTACCCAGGGTTTGAAGCGAAGGAGGCCGAAGCACGCGAAGCAAATTTAGTGAACCAGTTCTATTTCTTTATGATCTCGGTACATTTCGCCGGAAGAATGGATGGATTCGTCACACGACGAGTTCGCTCCATGCAAAGGAAATAGACGAGAAAAAAAAGTGAAAGAAAAAAAATCTGAGCACAGAACAAAAATTATAAGAAAACAAATGGAAATACGACGTCATCCGAGTAAAACGGCGGAGACGTCGTCGTAATGGACGACGCGAGAATTCGCTAGACTGTCGTTTATGCGGACCGGTAAAAACATTAAATCTACACGCTTTTAAGATACTGCATGTATTCAAAGAACTAAATTTGTAGCTTAAAATAAAATAAAAATAAGTAATATTAAATATATTTTTAAAAAAAAATAATCGTCGTATCATAAAAATATATTTGTTAAATAACTCAGAATTGGAGTTATTTTGATAATCAAAATGATTATATTTAAACGAAACTTTTTGTAAAAATTTGTTAAAAATTCAAATATTTATTTTAAACATTATTTCTATATAACTAAATATTAATTATATTAAATTTGAAAAAAAGATATTATATTTAATACGCCAAACCAAATATTTTTTTATAAAATTGAATATTTAATATTAGAAATATATTTTTAAAAAGTCAAGATTTTCTCGGAAATTGGGAAATAAATGTAAATCGGGAAATAAGTGTAAGTGTCTTAAAAAAAATATATCGAAAATTCTCAATGTTCTTGAAATACAAAGATTTAAGTTTAAAAAAACCGCAAATCTTTAAAAAAAGATATAAAATCGTCCAACTTTACTTTATAACTAAATTATATTTATTTATTCACAAACTTTAAAATAATAAAAATCACGAAATAAAGAACTATTTATTGTGTGAAAAAACAATTGATGTGGAAAATAAAACTATAGATTATTTTAAATTATTACTTATAAATTTTTCTATATGACCAACCATTGAAAGTTTCTATATTAAACTTTAGATAGAATGTAACATAAATTATATACACCAATGTTTCTCAAACATTGTTTATTCCTTTAAACAAGTTTGTCTTAGAAAATGCGCTAATGACTTTCATTGATTATTGTTTAATTAATACAAAACATTATTATTTTTTACATTCAATTAAACAATTGTAGTATTAAAAATGATAAATATAAATTATTCAATATATATATATATATATATATATATATATATATATATATATATATATATATATATATATCAGCAACAGTCGTTCAACGTTGAAACAACGATCGGTTATTTAATTTGCCTTTTATTCGCAGGTGAAAAATCGCAAACAATATGCGTCGATGCATTGTGTAAAAATATTAATTTATTTCATAAAAAGATTCAGTCGGTTTATATCGTTTTATGTTTATTCATTTTCACCTGTCGAAAGATATATATATATATATATAAACAAAAACGATATTTTGTTTATATATATTATATAAACAAAAACGATTTTATTTTTTAATCAAAATAAAAAAACCCACGTTTCAATATTAATCGAATAGAATTGTATTTATCTCTGAACCATATTCGTGTATATTTAACTTTCCAACGGGTGATGATACGGAACACAATTTTTTTAAATAAAAATAGTTTGCGCCAATTTTTCAATAAAATTCTAAAAAAATCAAAATACACTAGAATTTTGTGAATTGAAAATATTTTAATCAAAATATTGAATTTAAAATGCAAGCAAGAATTTTTATTATATTAAAATTCGACGTTAATACTCCTTTTATAAACAAAAATATTGAAGGTGATTATTAAAAAAAGGTGAGTCGTGTTTTTGAAAGATGCTGAAATTGATATAAGCGCTTCAGCATTACAAATAGTTTATTTTTTCCATAAACCATATTTAATTTGAAATATATACTTTTAAGAAAAAATAATAATATCAATTAAAAAAAATATTAGTGAATGCAATGTATGTCAAATTAATTTTTCTCCAACGTAATAAAATTAAGACATATATCGGACTTCGAACCGAATATAAAAATAATCCAAATTGTATCGGCGTAAACAAGATCGTCTTACAACATCCATAGGTCCGAAAGCATCGACAACGGAGGATATTATCCGCGGCTAACAATAATACGGACATTAAACCGCCATAATCGGAACAAAACGATCGGCAGAGAACGACAGACCATAGATAGATAGATAGACAATTGTCTGTGCAATCTAAAGACTGTATTAGGTCAGGATCCGGTAGCACCAGAACAAGGATAATAAATCTTATAGATACCAACGGGCTACAAACGGGCGATTTCCACTAAGATATTCAACCCGATTAAAACTTATCTATATAATAATACCTCTGCGTACGAAATCGTTTCATATTCATGAAAAATATAGAACAAAAATTTATATCCGTAAAAATATATTTATAAAACTTTCCAATATATTGCTGATAATTAGTTATTTTACGGAGGTAAAAAAAATACGTACGGACCTATGGGGTAAGCTCTGACCCCAAAATTGAATGAATGAGTTTTTTTTTAATTAACTTCTAAAATTCTATTTATCATTTTAGACCGTATCTATATTTAGTAAATGACATGAAAATTCATAGTATTTTTTCATTAATTTGAAGAATAATTACGTTCACTTGAAATGCATGCCGGACATCGAAGCGCAAATAATCAGTTGATGAACTCCTCGCATGAAGTATGTGCAAACAAAGTGCAATAAAATGAACGAGGAAAAAAAAAGCTGCAGAATACGAAGGGGGACCTGGTTTTGTTGGGGTACCTTTGAGTCATATCCGGGCTACAGGTAAAGGGCAACGCATCGCAGAACCAAGAACATATTTTATATATCGGGGAAAAAAATCGCAAGGCATTTTGTACGGCAGATGTTCGACTTCGTTCATCCACTTAAAATTGATGTCAGAGATTGTAAAACTTTATTCGAAAGTATGAATATGATATTTATTATTATGCACTCATACCTCGTTTTATTCAGTTTAAGTTCTAAATTTATTACTTTTATTTCTATAGTTCATCAAACCGGCAGAAAAGGCTTTTGATACATTTGATGTTGACAGTGTTGACGAATTACATCAAAACAATACTATTTCTGACGAAGATATTATTGACTTAACTCTTAGTACTGAAGAGTAATAATAATAAAACTTTATTTATGCAATTTTCCGAATATTTTATTTCCGAATTATGTGATTTTATAAGATAAAACGTATCCCTTATTTTTATAGGTAAATCACAGCTTTTTTATACGATTTTTTCTGGAACACATCTACCGCATAAAACAAGGTTGAGTATATTAAAAAAAAGGATGATTTTTAAAGTTAAAATTTGTATATTTAATAAAATTATATTTGAAGAATGTCTATTGAAGATAAACCAAACCGATGAAAGTTAATGAACGATTCGCTACATAAAACGATACTTGAATTAAAAAAGTCATTTTAATAGAGTATTTAGAATTTTATTATTTAATTATTTAAAATTGCATTTTCTTCAAAAAAAATATTGAAATTAGTTCCAATACTATTATTAAAATAAATAGTTTTAGTAAACTACTATATACTATACATCAAAAATATTTACTATATAAATACAAAAATAACGATTTTTTTAGAAAGTAAATAAAATAGCAAAAAATAACGCATCATAACTTTCTTATATAGATGCCAAGTTTGTTTTAGCAGAAATTCAACTGTGCATAAACATACACGTACAACCATATACATTTATATATATATATATATATATATATATATATATATATATATATATATATACGCACACACATACATATAAAATGATAATATTCCGGTATTACACAATGGAATCGGATAACGCCGACCGTTTTATTACTTCCTTCACTATCACCGCCATTTTATATAAGTTATCGTCGTAGAATATTCATGGAGCTAACTGTTCCACTAGAAAAATCGATCGATCTACACAAGTCGACTAATATTTCATGAATCTAAGAAGAACAGAAAAAAAAGGATGATAAAAATGGACAAAAACGCGATATATTTGTATCGGGTGAGTCAGTGATTTCTTAATTAACGGTGAGTCAGAAATACCTGGCGGATTGGAATTCGGTCGTTTTCCGCTCGATTATGTTTTTTTTTCATACAAACTGTGCCGCGGCGTATCGAAATATGACGATTTTACGTACTTTTCCACGAGTTTGCGAATAGGAAACGCCATTATTCAAAAAATCGGAACGATTCTGTTAATTGAATAAATTCGCGATGGTTCTCAAACCGTTCTAATATCGCCGACTTTTGTATTTATGTACTGCTATCCGTTAAAAACGCTCTCGAAACGTGGCCGATGCAAAAATTCAATTGGAGAAAAAACGGGTTTGAAAATTAAAATATACGCATTTCAACTGTTATGATCGATAATTATTATTATATCAAAATTTCAACAATAATTATTTTCTTTTAAAAATTATCAGAAATAAATATGTTAGTAAAAATGTTTTTAAAATTTTGATATAAATTTTTATTAATAAACATTTTTTTATACTAGTTGAATCTTAATAAGTAATATTTTATAAAAAAACACTAAAAAATCATAAGAATAAAAATATACCTTATTTTTAATTTTAATTATAAAATATATATATATTATTGCAATTATAAAAAAAAGGAAATAATTTAATCGAAAACAAATTTAACGCCACGCACCTCACATTGACGGCCACTTTTAACCCGTATAATGCGCAGATAAAACGTCGATTAAATTCATCATTAGAACGCATTTTCCCTTTTATATAGCGTTCATTAAAAAAAATCGATTTCGCGTCAATTCCGCATTTCGCACAAAACCGAGATAACTCGAATTCACGCATGCGAACGAAAAAGTTAATTAAACTGTATATTTCACAAAAATAAATATAATATAACATAGATAAATATATAAAATTTAAACCCCCTCTCGTGTTCATATATATATATATATATATATATATATATATATATATATATATATATATATATATATATATGTGTGTGTGTGTGTGTGTGTGTGTGTGTGTGTGTGTGTGTGTGTGTGTGTGTGTGTGTGTGTGTGTGTGTGTGTGTGTGTGTGGAAGAGTTGAAATTGGCAAAATGGGGAAACGAGGTAAAAGGAGGGTGACTATCGCGTTGTGAATTTATCGCTCATACAGTTCTATTTGGCTGCGCCAGAAATTCACTGCAAAATGTGGCAGGGGTAATAAAGGCACGTAACGAGGTCCATACCGGATCCGACCCGTATTGCGCGAAAAGTAAACATGGTAAATAATCAGCACAGTTTTATAAAGTCATGAAGATCTAGACTAGAATTGTTTTTATCTTTATCTGTTTCTTTATAAATATTGACAAGAATGTTACTTTATGTTTTAATATTATTAAAACATCGTTTTCTCATTTTTATTTGAATAATAGGATTATTTTGAAATATAAATGTTTATATTATAAAATATAATGACATATAGAATATATTGTATTAATTATGATAATTAAATAAAAGCAAAACTATAATATTTTATATTTCTTAAATATACATAATTATAAAAAAAGCATATAATATAAATAGTTTTTCCTCCATTACTCCTTTTAGAATATTTCTAAGACGAATCTTTTTGAATAAATTAAACTAGAATTCTGCCCGTTCTGAGAGAAGACCGATAGGAATATAAAAAAGATTAATGCATACATTTCTAATCCAAAATATTTTATAAAAACTAAAACAAAAATATCCCTTTACGTAATATATTTTAACAATAACTTTATTATAAAAATAGTAAAGTGGTTTATTTTATTTTTCAAAAAAATCCAGTATCTAGAAAATCAACACAATATTTTACATCATCCTCGTACATTTATATAATTAACAACCAAAAAAGAATCAAAATAGATTTTAATCTATTACAGATCCATTAATAATAGATGGCGAAATAAAACCATATCAATATTTTTACGTAATACATAAGACTTAAAGATTTTAATTAAATCAAATCTGTTGCCTATCGATGGTTCTAACTAGGAACGAGAAAAAAGCAGGTTTTATTGGATCCACTGGACAAAAATTGACCTTGTGAATTCCACCCCATTAACGTCTATTTACTTGGACTCTTTTGTTTGGTTGCAAATTTTCTCCATAAAAAAAGAAAAGTTAAATCCAAGAACGTTCAAAATAACATTTAGCCATATATCTACAATTATTCCTCACCATAATGGTCTCCTTATAGAAAACCATCAAGATCTACATTGGTAAACATTGCCATAACACAAAGCCAAGCCAGATCGAACATAAATAAACAAATATATATGCGTGTGCGTGTGTGTGTGTGTGTGTGTGCATCAGGTGAGTCAAGTGAAACTAATGCGGTCGCTTCGAATGCATTCTACTGAAGACGTGGTCAAACAAACGGGTACGTGTCCGGTTCGTGTCAAACCGGTGACATTCTCAGTTGAGTGTGCCACAGTGGATTTATAAACAATACGAGCAATATATAAGTTAAAACTCAAACCACCCGTCGTGTTTAGAGGGTCTCCGTGTCGTCGTTAGTGTTAAACGATTTCGATGATAAATCGTTTTCGCCCTTTTGTTTGCATACAAAAGGTAGCTCGTTTTGTTCGAATTGAAAAAAAAAATGAGCCAAACGAACATTAATCAACGGACGATGATGGTTCTGGTTAAAGTCTAGTGTAATTGGTTTTGGATGAGCCAATTTTTTTCAATGCATTTTTGTATATTATACGAATCATATAGAAATTAATTCATTTTCGACGAAGAATAAACGAAACGAAAAAATATTTCGAAATATGTTGATGATGTCGAATTTAAGACCCACTGCCGACTAATATTTCGATTTATTTTTTTCTATCAAATTAATAAAAAATATACTTATAAACGACTCTATTCTATTCCAAAGACCATGATCAACAAATAAACATTTTGTTAATCGTGGCCTAAAAGGATGAATCCAATAGATAAAATAATAAATTTTCATATATATATATAAATAATTAATATTAGATAAGCTAGATATTAAATATATATATCATTTTTTACAGAAAGATATTTAATACATTAAATATATTGATATGTATTCTAAAATTGTAAAATACAAAACATAAAAATTCTTTGAAATATTCAAGATAAAATGTCACGTATTTGAAAGCAGAAGGCGTTTTTATGATCCAAAAAAGTACAAAATTATATAGAATAGCATTTAAAAAAACCAAATGCTGTAATCGTTGCCAAAATACGAACTATATTAGAAACATTAGAGTCTAAAAAGAGGCAGGGATCATGACCTGACTTTCCAGTTTCTAAATAATGATTTATTATTAATGGATTTGAACCATCAATTTTATGACTATCATTTTTTATGATTTGAATACCACTTCATAACTCATACATATCAGAGTAAAACTCCAATGCGATATTTTAAACGATTATAAAATAAATTTTTCATTCGTGAATTCAAAGTTTACATGTATATAAACTTTATAACTTGTATCAATAAAATAATTAAAGTATTAAAAAGTTTTATTAATTACGCGACATTAACAATGACTGCTTTTAATTTGAGTCACAAACTATTATTTAAATAAACGTTTACTTTAGAAAGTGCTTTTAGTTAAGATTTTTTTTTGTAAAAAAGTTAAAATTTATGGGTAAAACAGGGTGACTTACTCCTCTAAGGGTAGAAAATAAATGACCTCCATAAGGTTGATAGCAGAAATGCATCAAAGACCGCCTACTGGGACTGCACAAAATCGCTTTTTAGAAGAGTTTGCAGACGTCCATAAATGATTCAACGACATTATTAGTATACAATAAAAAATATATATATTGTATATAACGATATTAAAATAAAATCGCACAAAGTAATAGTAATAATGTGAATATAAAACGGGACTTTTTTACAAATTATTCGACACATTGTGAGAAATGGGTTATGAAACAATGCGAATATAATTCATAATAAACACCTTTTTCAATGTTTCGCTTCACACGAAATGAATGAGCAGAGATAGGAAGATAGATAGTTCTAGATTTTATTTTGCATTGTCATGAGAACACATGTCTCGCAGTTAAAGTGGAACGAAATAGAAAAATATACGACGAACATACGCAGCTGAATTTGAAAGATACCAATATCATATATACGAGAGGGAAAAATGCGGGGATGGAAGTAATAATAAAAAAAGAGTGAAAAACTGAGAACTCGAGGGAAAACGAATTTTTCTTTTTTTTTGCTCTCGTTTCTTCCTGTTAGCGAAGAAAAATGTCTTGTCGTCGAAGCGAACGGATAGAAGGGTGGAAGAAAAAAAAGGGGGCCAAGGTCGGAATACGTCTTTTCGTGAACATCGGAAGGGTTCAAAAAGTGAAATGTTAAACTCGACGTGCATGCATAGTTTGAATAAATCGCGATAATTTCCGGTCATGCGGACTATTCAATTAGAACCGCGCCTCTCCTTTTCCTCATCGAAAATGTGTGCTCGAAAATTAATTTAACACAATCCCACCGGAATTATGAGTAACAATGGTGTGAAAACGCTTCGAGCTGCTTCGACACACACACATACATACGTAATAAATACGTGGGCAATTAAATTAATGCACACCATTGTTCCGAATTTATATTACAAATCTGAATATAACATATGATTGAACTCAGTATAACACGTTTTCGCGAAAGGTTTGCGGTCATCCGCCTACGATATCCCAAGGTCTGTGCGAAGTTGCAGAGTTCATGAAGCAAGTACGCTTATCTTTCTTGATTTCATTTACAGGCGTGCAAAACATTTTTCGTCGAAAGAAAAAAAAAGATCGCACTGAATGATAAATGCAGCATGAATTTAAAAATATAGTTTGCGAGACGAAAGGTGACATTTTTTTTTAAAAGATAAGCCAATATTATGTGTAATGCAGGAAATATATGAGCACTTTCTTAATACTAACTTTACATTGTTAAGATAATAATGGTTGAATTCATTCAAAAACTCGAGTAATATTTTTACTTCATATTAAAAGCTAAGTTGATAAGCATTGTTCAAGAAATTAACAAATATAAACAGATTAAAATAACAATATAAAAGATCACAACAAATATAAGTATAATAAAAACTAATAACATATTGAAATACTAATAAATATCTATAAGTCAATTTGTCACTATATATAATTTTTAAAGTTTTATATAAAATTTATGAATACTGTCAATATTTAAATATTGAAAGCATTTATTGATAATTTAACTAGAGATGTAAAAAAATATAAAAAGCTCCAAGTATAAATGGATGAATGTGTTATAATATATGTATCTCAAAAATTGTAGATGAAAAAGGATAATATTGTCCTTTTTCAACTGTAATATTAATAAAAGGCAAAAAAAAAATATATCGAAAGCGTTTCTGAACGCAATAGAACTCTCGAAAAAATATGAACCAATATCATGAATAAATTTCCTATATTACAAAAAATATCGACGAGTAATATACTTTCTCTAAATTTTGTTACAAATATAAATGACATTATAATAAAAAGAACAATGTTCGCTTTAGTATATTATGATTTATTCTAATCTTATCTGAATATAGTTTATCAATAATCAAAATTGAAAAAAGTTGATTACACATTATGTTTCCTCTCACAACCATGCAATTCCGTTCTAATTCGGTTAAAAAAGTTTCGCTTCGAAAACGTATTTTTTATGGTATCTCATGGTAAACATCGATTTCGACGAAAAGGGAACGCATCCCCTTTCATCGAATAACCGGGTGTCAAGAAAACTTCTACCCCTAAAGAAACGAACAAATTTTGTGTGTGTGCGTGTGTACACAACGCAAACGCAACAGATCAAGCATATTTTGATATATCGACGAGGCAAAAGCAAAAGAAAACGAAAGCACAAAAGCCACGAGTGTTTGTTTTGTATTTTCGCGAACGCCGTTCCATTTATGATATACGAGTATGGAAAGCGTCGAAAAGAATATGTAAAAAGAACGGTTGATAAAAATGCGCAAAATCAAAAAAAAGAAAATACAACATGCGAAAATGAATATGGAGATGGTTTGGAACATGAACATAATTGGAACATGTTATTGGTTAAATTAATTCCGATTTATCAGCAAGTTGTAATAATGTAATTAAGGGCTCTGACATGATTCCGTTGAACGACAAGGAAATTTTGACGAAGCGCAACTATTGAACTAATTACGTTTCTGTTTGTGCAATAATTCTCGTGGAAATACAAATATTCGCTGATTGCTTATTAATAGTTATGCCATATCAAATATATACTAGTTTGATATAACATAAAAATAGAATTATATAATTATACATAATTTTTAATATTGAATATATTTAAAGGTTATAAATTAATACTGAAAAATATAATAATTCTATATATTTAATATATGTATATAAATCAGTGGCGCATTGTTTAAAGGCCAAGGTTTCGTTTTGAAGAACCATGACGCCAATTTATTTTTTTAGTCATCAACTTTGCATTCAACCTTCAGATATTATTCATATATAAATTATTCGAAATACTATATGTCTGAATTTAAATATAGTGAAAAACCGTTTAATGGGACTACTAGTTAATAGAACAATTAAGAGGCTTCTATCGAATATTAAATTTTTAAAATAGATGATAATTAATTTATGTAAGGTATCCAACCGTCTTGTTCTTTTGTCTTTTTTTTTTAAATTTTCATGTGATTTTGAGTTTCAACGTCCTTTTCTTTACAATTTGAAAATCTGTTTAACCAATTTCAACGTATTCTCTTTTTCCAATCAATTCATGTCATATATATGTACTTCAATATATTATATTAAAATTTACGTGTGATAATAATGATAACCGATGGTTGTGTATATCTGACGAAGCGAAGAACCAGTTTTAGTAGTTCTGTACGTCGACGAACAAACGGCACAACAGAAAACCAGCTGCAATCGAGCTCTCTTGGACTCCTTGGCCGCGATGCCGACCGTGCATCTGTTGCAGAAACTGCTACAATTTGTCTAATAATAACAAAGTGGACGAAACCGCATCAGAATCCCGAATATGGGAAAACCGGGAAACCCGTCATCTCCCGAAATTATTACTATTATTATGAACGAGTAATGAATGACAACGACACATCTGAATCGTAAACAACGTCAATTATCAAAATGTCGGAAACAAAGCGAACAACAACAAGCACTTTGGAATACGTAAATCAACACGTGCCACATGAGACGTTTCATTATTCAATTTACGCAATACCTATGGTATGACGTGTGTGTTTAAAAATAATTCGACCGATTTTTCGATGTTGACATTGTTTATAAAATATAAATTCTTTATTTATTCTTCCAAATCAATTTCATCCCTTTCAAAGTAATTCCCGTCACTTTTGCCAACGCTTTTTCTAATCCTCGAAACAGTCGGAATAGTCTTTTTCCGGTATAGCCTTCAAGACCTTCTTCGATTCGGTTTTTATCTCCTCAATAGTGTCAAAACGACGTTCCCGCATTGGCCTTTTGAGTTTGATGAATAGCCAGAAGTCGCACGTAGCCAAATCTGGTGAATACGGTGGTTGCTGAATGATATGAGTCGAGTTTCTGGCAAAAAAAGTCGCGAATAACCAATGCAGTATGACGTGGTACATTATCGTGATGAAGGTACCGAGAGTTGTAAAAACACGTGTAACTTAGAGATAATTAAACTTTTTGACAAACAGACGCTTGGCAAATGATATAAAATGTTATATACACTTAGTAAATGTTATAATGTTAGACAGTCGTACCAACCTAGGGAAAAAATATATAATTTACCTGCCTTCTTAATGTCCGAGAGTTTTAAATGACAATTTCACCTTACGTTTTGATCACAGTAGTATATATATAACTAAAAATATGAAATTATTCCAAAGAATCATCAATAGTAATGACTATGATTTCATATTATTTTTTTCACAGAATTTCAAATTAAAATCCCAATTAATTAATCTAATACTTTACGACGTCAAAATTAACATAAAAAGGTAGTTAACGAAAGAAAGAAAGAGTATTGAATTTTGTTGGGTGTTTTTTTTTATTTTATCTAATTGAATAAATATAAGTTGTAAAAGTTTGTGGTTAACGATTGGCGAAGTTGACTCAGCGAAAAGCTGTAACCGGTCTGGAATTGTAATTTTATAATTAACCTATTTTCAGTTTTTTTAATCTCCAAAATGTTTTTTTTAAACCAATATTTATGAAAATTGTTTTGAAAATACTGGCCAAAAAGCGGTTGATATCAATATAAAAATTTTGTGTAATTCTCTATTTCGAGATCAAAGAATATAATATCTAATATAAAATAAATATATAATTTTTATTAACAATAAAAGGAAAAATTTGAGAATTTAAAACAAAAATAAAAATACAGTTATATTTTTAACATGTAGGCGTGAAGTTAAAGTCTACTGTTATAAATTATTTAGAAAAAAAAGGAAAGTAACAGCAAAACATTGCATATCATTATTTCAAGATACAATCTAAAACAGAAATGTAGAACCTTTCCGAGCACAATAGACCATATTTGGAACATTAAAGATTTTTTTACAGAGCAAAATATTAATTTTAACATCAATATTTCTTGGTCGATAAAATTTAAGAATGATCCAAATTATAAACTTTTAATCTAAATTTTGTATATACCATAGAAACTATTTTGTTAATAAATTTATAAATAACAAAATATAGTATTAAAGTGAGTTTTTTTCACAATACACCATCATATGATAATGTATATATGTGTTTTGAAAACTAGACATTATCTAAATGAAGGTTTTAATATAATATGAAAAATGTTCACAAGTTGAAATATCATCATATATAAAAATATAAATATTATTAAACTAAAAGTAAAAAATTGAAGAAATGTTTTACTATCACATTTCAAAGTACCTAAAGCTATCAATAACAAAATGAGACCAAACTGTACGGTGTCTCGTGATCGCAAATGACAAGTATCTCCAGGGAATGTGTCATCGCAAAAATTTAAAACAAACTTTTCATATGGATAACGTAAAGATATAATATATAATATATAAAACGAGTGACATAAAACGATATTTACGACGCGGCTGGCTGGTTGGCTATTATCAAAAATAATCTTCACCCAAAAGTGCCACAATTCGAACAATAGTCGGTAGTGGATGGATAATGGACATTTCTACCGACCGACGATACAACTTTGTCCGAAAAAGGTCCTCGACTATCAACCCAGCATATAACGGGGGTGCGAAGATCGACCCGATGAGGAGGTGGACGAAGGGTGGATGGTGACCATTGTTTGAAGACGAATCAATAAAATTATACGGTTCTAATATAATCCCGTGTTCGCGCATCCATTATTCATGGACAAAATATCGGCATATCTGCGACAATAAAATTTCTACGTACGAATGAATATTCACGTATCGTATATTAAACTTGTGTATTATATATATAATAAAATAAGATACATAATATTATATATGATATTAATATTTAGCGTATGTAAGATTTTAGAATTTAATTACAAGTCCTACTTTCAGTACGTTGATTCGTCGCTGAAAATTAACTCTCTTACAACCATATAGCGTATTATTTAACTATATTCAATAACGTCCTTAGTTATAATCTAAATTAATTCTAATATCACTCTTGAATAATGTGTGATAATTTAAAAATTATAATATTGTTGACTTATATCATAAAATTGAAAAAAATATTACTGTAATATTTTCATACATAAATATTAAAAGATTTGATGTATAAGCATTTTTTGATTTTCTTATTTCATAATAATGATATTAACTTCACAACATTTTAAGTATTTAATTATATAAAACAAACATCTAATTAACAAAAATAAAATCATCAATAAATGCCGTGTTTAAATGAAAATATTTATCGTTAACATTTTACACTCGAGAGGTGCCATTTGATCACCATTAATAATAAGATAATACGAAAACTCAATGAGCGGCAATGATTATTTATATTAATTTCTTTGCAACGAATTCCCACTATTTCATACAATTCCAAAAAAAGAGATAAGATTTTCTTATCTTAAATTAGTCCTGAACCACGTAACTACAAACCGGACTGCGTTTCCGACGTTGAAACAAAAACTTTTTTTGTTCAAATTTGTCAATCTTGCCAGAAGGATTACTAAAGTAAAATTTTCAAATTCCTATAAACATAGAATTTTATAATAATTGTGTAGATCAGTATGTCTAAATATAATATTTAAAAAAAAATCTAAAGTGATGACGAAAACTGTTTTCTTTTTTATTTTATGAATTTGTTCAATAAATTCATATATTCTATATAAAACCATTAAACTGCAAAGATATATAAAATGTTAAAATATAAAAGCTTTATACATTAATTTGTGTGTATAATAATTTTAAGATAGGAATAAAAGAATTGACAAAAACATTGTGAAACGTCTCGAGTTCAAAAGAGTTAATAGTTTTCTTTAATTATACTTATTTTTTTGATAACTATAATTGTTAAATATAGAATCAAACAAACGATATAGACAACATATTTTTTGAGCTGAAAAAATATAAATAAATTATTATAGAGCAACAATCGTCGTCTTAAGAAATAATAAAATAATTAATATACATTTTTTTTTTTTGTAGAAAAGGAAAAACAATTATCAGCAAAATTGCAACGTCCGACCATCAAAGAGTGCACAATTTAAAACGGCGTTGTAAAATTCGCGCGTAAGCAAAAAACATTTAAACGGCGCCGACTACGACGACGGTTTTCAACCCGTCGTCGCACAAACGCATATAATAAAAGACGCAAACATTTTCCGGAAAATAGTTGTCGTCAGTTATTCGCTCACCCCGAATATGGTCTCGCAGGCTTCCATTGTTTCCGGAATTTAACCCCGATGAGGAAAATAGACTGCTACACCGCCGAACACGCGCCCCGCTTCAAAACCCCCTTATTTTCGCCGGAAAACGCCGAGTTATGTTACCAGTTATTTTGCACGGAGAGATAATATCTTCTGAATTTCGTCGTATCGGAATGCAGAATTTTGTCTCTAATGAAATTCTCTCTTTTCGCATGTTTCACAACCCCATTTGTCCGCCGAATAAACAATACCGCGTAAACGAGTGATGCTTTATTAATGAGAACACATTTGAGAACGGACTCGATTATTTTTTTTTTCGATAAAATGAATTATTCTTTTACTTTAATTCAATATATATATATATATATATATATATATATATATATATATATATATATATATATATATATATATATATATATATATATATATTGAATAAACTGTATATTTAGTTTTGGTGTGAAATACAAAAATATTCCAGAATTTGCGCACAATAAATAATTCAATACTGCATTAGTTCAAGTGATGGAATGATATAAAAATATAAAAATATTTTACTATTTAATAATATATTACAAATAAACTAAAACCTAAATGACCGAATCGATTAATATACTAACCTATCATACATAAACCGTTTTGAATGTAAGAGTTTGAATCCACATTTTCGTTGAATATTATTTTATAAAAGTAAGATATCCATGTTATAATTTAAAATATAAGAAAAAAATCTTCAAAAAAAATAGAAGCCGCTTATTAGGATCAAAATATAGATTAATTTTATATCTTTACTTTCGATTAATCGGACCAGGCGCATGATTGAATCAATATATGAATGCGATTAAACAACTTCAGATGTATATTTAAAAGTTAGTCGTAAAGCTGACGACTCGACATAGTAAAAAACAAATCAACGCATTATATTACCCATACAGCCGTGAAATGGTAGAAGAAATAAGTCCACTTTATAGCTATATTTCTAAACCCAACAAAATTATACAATACAACAATAGAGTTTTAAAAAAAGTCGTACAACGAAGCCACGAGCACCGTGTATAATAATAAATAATAGTTCAATAAATAATATTAAAAACCCGACGAGATTGTTTTGACACGTTATTCATAAGGCACATTCGAGTTTTATAAAGGGTATTTTTATTAAAAACAAAATAGAAAATGCGTTTAGACGTTCAGGCGAACCATTATAAAACTCCTTTGACCAGGTAGCAAGTACTTATAAACGAAGTTATTCAATACTCTTTTATTTTTTTTGGCTTTTGATATCGTTCTTGTTCGTCGAGCAATAGAAGAAGAAGCCCAACAGCAGCAGCAGCAGCAGCTGCTTCTGTCGTCGAAGCCTTCGTTGAAGCCGCTGCCCCCGTTCAACTTTTTCCCATTTTTTTCTGCTCCCTCGATTTTTTTTCATTTCATCTTTTTTTAATTCTGTCTTCCACAATTATTGTTTCTTACCTGAACGGAGGCAGCGAACGGGCAACGAAATACGGGCCCCGTTATTAAAAAATAGAATAAAAATAACGAAATTAAACTGAATTTTAATCATCGGACGAAATTGTTTTTCTTTGTGTCGAGAGACGACACAACGGGGTGAGTTATAAATTGTACAGTGTACTAAAAATATACACGCGTTATGCTTGCGATTAAAATTAATATTAAAAAAATTCATTAATGGTTTCACAATCTTACCGGAAAATTATCTTTTTGACTAAATTAAATTTATTTTACGTACATCATTATTTTAATTAAAAAATGTATAATTAAATATTAACATTCATAATGAAATTATGACTTCATAAAAAGTGTTTTAAACAGCATTAAAATTATTAAAAAATAACAAAGGTATTTTTAAAATGAATAACAGATTCTAAACATATTTTAATAATTCAGGAAGAGAGTACACATTTTCAGGACACACATTATGTATAGAAATAAAATTAAAATAAAACAAAAAAAAGATATGCAAAGCATTCCTCGTCCTTGGTGTGTTGCTAGCATAGCTTTAGAGAGCTCGACGTGCAAAAACAATTAATTTTCGCATTCATCACTGACCGTCGGAAAAAGCGACCTCAGGGAAAAAAAGCGCCGACGCTTTTCTCGACGTTAAAAAATCATTACGAAAAACTGATTGAAAATTCGTTCTAGAACTAGCGCGAATTAATCATACTCACGGATCGAACGAACGTTACACGCACACAGACACACAAACACAACGGTGACGGAATGAAAATTCACCTGAAACAAGAAAAAAAAATGATTATCTAACATGAAAATATTTTTAATAATTTTATTATAATATATATTCTTGAGTTTAGACGGAAGAACGGTTTCATGAAAAATCGCCACATCGTTTTTATTTCTTATATTGAGACGCAAAATTGGGACACGCCGTAAATAATAAAATAATTAAGTAGCGGCAGAGTAGAATTATAATTTTCGTAATAAAAATAATGAAGAATCCCCTTAAGCGGTCGTAAATAAGTGTAGAACACCACTTCGAGACCACTCGAGCATATCTGGTTTCTATTACACAACACCTAAAGGGAGGTTGGGATAGATAAAGTGCAACGAAGCGCACTCCAAGCTTGGCATATATAGACAATTTTGCTATCTGAACTGAACACGTTCTCAACATGGTGGAAAAATAGAACGATTCAACATTTCAATTTACAATAAATATGTGACCGATAATTTCGTATATATCAAAAACAATAACTATAATATAAATAAAAATAAAAATTACAGTTCGATTATCGCATAGTAAAAATAGAAAATGTTCGATAAAACAAAATCGCGCTAATTATTGCAAACCTTCAAAAGTTAAATACTATATATTAGAAGAGAAAAAAAATCAATATTACCAATTTGTTCAAAACAAATGGAATGCCACACTGTGGCATTATAAGCCAACTATTACGAAAAAATCAAATTTATTTTTTTTATGAGCCGGCCTTAATTATTATATTTATTATGAAGTTGCGTGCGTTTCATAGACAATTTCATTTTCGATTTGAATATCTAAATTTTCTATAATAATAATAAATACATATTAAGAAATCTGAAATAGTATAACTATGAATACGAAATAAAAATAATGTTGCATTATAATATTAAAAACGATATATGTATCTATATATATATCTGCATACAGATGAGTGTTAAAAAGAACATGGAATATTCATATTAAAAAAAAGGAATATACATATATATATATATATATATATATATATATATATATATATATATATATATATATATATATATACTTATGCTTTCATAGGAATAAATGAAATTCCTTGATGAAAATTCGCATTTAAAACGATTATACGCCAAGGATGGTTCTCAGAACTACTCATCTGCATAACATATGAAAATATGCATATGCATGTCGTAAAAACATAAAAGTAGAACGTAAAAAATGAACGTAAAAAATGTAATCGAGTGGTACTACAATAGGAAAAACTATTTTTTGAAATAAGAAATTCAGGGAGATATTTTCATATATGACAAACTCAACGAGCAAACGTGTAGAAAGAAAAAATACGGAAAAGTAAATCAAAACTTCCAAGATACGTTTGAAATATATGTAGGAATGTCAGATATCAAGACGCGCACTTTTTTCTTCTCTCGCGTCAGAGGCCAAAAAGGGTCTAAAAAGTTGGGCGACTGCGACAAGAAAGGTCTCTAAATTGAGAGGGTGGAGCGCTCAGAAGACTTCCAAAAGTACAATCGAGCGTACGTTCGATTCATCTCGGAAAAGCACCCGATGGGATTCGAACTTGCGCCTATGAAGATTCGAAATCGTACGACAAACCGACCGTGGGGCGTCACTGATTAATCAGTCGTTCCGCATCGACGGAATATTTTATTTAAAATCGACGCAAAAATAGAATTCGAACCGGGACAATATCCATAGCATAAGACCGACGGTCGATATAAGCGTTTTACATAACCGCTTCGCAGGAATTCTGTTTCATTATGCTCAGATTTCAACAACAAAAGAGTATTTTAATGGAAAAAATATGAAACGGGCGTCATGCAAAAAAAAGGATCCGAAGGCGAAAAAAAAATTTTTTTAAGACATGAAAAAATACGATATGTATAAAAAAAGGGATCGCATCTATCTCCATCTTCTCACCTCGATAACCATATGTTATTGGTGCAGATGAACCATAAAAATGTTTTTGTCACAACAGACGCTCGACTATATAAGGATCACATTTTATTTCCAATAAACTTTAAATCGAACCATAGTGAGAAAATAACTAATTCAATAGATTATTTTTCATAGATAACAACAATAATTTTGGTTTTTTTAATGATATAGCTTTTTTTCTGAATCAAAAAAAACTTATGAATATGTTTATATATCGATTTAAATTTAGATAATTTGATGTAAAGCGTATATTAATATTAAAAATTTCTTTAAAAATATTAATGTTACAATAAAAACTGTATAATTTACTCTTCCCAGAACAAAATCAATATTAATAACATTCTATTGGCGATATTGAAACATTTTTTTTTTATCTGTTACTACATAATTATCGATATTTCCTTTTAAAACGTCTTGATGTCCGCGTGCACATAGTTGGAGATACCTGATTTATAGTATTAAATTCACCACAAAATACACTTGAAAATCTGCTTTCGCTCTATACTGATCGCAGTAAAGTTTGTAGTAAACACGGTCGATTTTCAACATATAAACAAATAAGGCTAAAATATAAAAAATACACACACACACAACATGTCGATAAAGTCCACCGCAGACGTAAGAAATAATAACAGCCTTTTGTGGTTGTATACCAAGAATTGATGTCGTTTTTATTGTGCGAAAACGGTTGTTCATTCATTGTTCTGGCACACCGGTGTTCGCATGCAAAACGACCGTTTATACACCGGGCGTTGATAATTTTCTACGATGATCACGACGTCGAAATGATGATGATGATGATGACGGCGATGATGATGATGATGATGATGATGATGATGACGACGACGTTGATCATTACGATGAAAATAATGATTATGTTAGTGGGTGCTGTATTGTCGAGGACGATGTTAGTGACACGAGTACACGATATGATATAACAACGACAGTTATTAGAAATATCGATAGATGAACGACGGCTATAATAAATATTAAATATAATCCGACGTATTCGAATTATAATAATATCTAATAATTATAAAAAAAAATATAATAAAATATATAAATGGTAATAACGCAATAAAATTATTTATATTATTACATTCTAAATATTCGTATAACAACTATATAGTATTATATAATATCGATTGAAATCAATTTATTAACTAAAATTTAGTAATAATATAAATATAAATATAAATACATATATTTCTATTTGATCTAATTAATTTACCTGGTTGATTATTCAAAAGATAAATTTATTGCGTGTTTATGTTTATATATAAAATATTTAGTGAAATAAAAATAAAATATTTATTTTGTACTGTGACCAATAACTCAATAAAAATATAAAGTAAACCAAGAAATAACAAGGTAAACGAAGATAAAAATGTACCAGTGAACTATTCAAACATTACCAATAGGAAAATAAACTTTAAAATGTAAGTACGAAGGAAATATGATAACTCGATAAGTATAAAAAATACATAAATTTACGTTACAAAAGCGCCCTTACGATATTCAAACCCCATAGACCGTGTTATTCATTCAAATATTGATAAAGGAAATAAAGAAGTCCCAAGAAATGCGTATAAATTGAGAAAAGGAAGATATTTTTCATTTTCGACCTTACAGTCTGTTTAGCTGTCAACCTTTCATTTTTTACGAAAGGGGCAGAAAAAAAACGTGAATACTTGTAATTCACAAGTTTTCGATGTCATGTTCGCGTCAAGTTTTCCTTCTATTTCTACCCTTCATTTTTTTTTGTAATAAAGTTAAAACGAATACGCAAAATTCATTCACGCATTTTATATTTTTATATATACATATAAACGAATATATAGGAATCGCAACCCCTCACCGCAGGTTTTGAGAGTTTCCCGGTTAAATTAAACTCGCCGACGTAGGGCGAAAACTAAAATATTTAACGTTTACACGCGCCGATGATGAAAAATGCTTTTTCAACGTAGATTTATTACGTACGTTCTGTAAAACTAGCCGTCCCTAAAAGTTGCAAACTGAAGATTTATCGTAGGTCAAGGCATTTGCAGGCTAACAAAGTTTAAGATTGATACACATTGATAAACTGTCAGACCTGATCCCGAATACGTGTCCTTCACTTTGGTGAAAAATTGATGCAAAAACTAGATTTTGAAAGAAAAATTTATATTACGAATATATGTAAAATATATAAAGCGCATTTATATTTGAATATTTACGAATCAATATCAAAAAGTTATATTATAAATATATATAATATGAAGTTTCGAAAATATTTAAAAAAAAATAAAAATTATATCTCTTATTAAAAATCTAAGTGTATTACTTTTTTTACAAATTTAAATCATTTTACATCAAAATTCATGTCTTGATACTAAATTTTACATCATAACAAAAAAAAAAATTTTTTTTCAAAAAAATCTTAATACACTAATAAAGTTTATATATCTAGAAGTATGGTACAGAAAATGTTCATAGGTTAAGATATAACCAAATATTTTAATAACACTTGAATAATTTAGATGTATTGAGCTATTCAACTCGCACTATTTGATTGATGTCGTAATTATAGTATTAATTTAATACAATTATTTATTTGAATAAGACATATACTTCGATTTAAATATATTTAAGAAAAACTAACGGAAATATAAAGATTTTTGATCTACATATTTTAAATATTTCAATATATACTATAAATTTAAATAAAAAATATATATATGTATTTCAGTTATATTACTATTTTAATATTCAATATTATCCAAAACTAAAATTTTCATTTTATAGTATTCAATCGCCAATTAATCTCTACATCCATAAACGACTATATGGAATTAAATTATTACGATATGTATCAAATAAGGACGTGAATTCGCAAAACAGGCACTCATTAACAATTTATATCGAAATATATCTATACATATATGCTATATGTCTATGAACCGACATTTGGGTAAATCTGATATATATATGTATGAGAAAGTGGGTTAATCATAATAAACATATTTTCACGTTACCTAAAATGCTGTTTTGACAACAACTAATACTTTCAATTCCAAACATACATATAAAAAACTGGTCTTATTAAAATTATAAACACGAAGTGTGGAACGAGTGTAAATCAAAAACTAATCTAAAACCAGTCACTTAAAATTTATATTTTTAAAACAGGAAAAATGAAGAACCGATTGATTTAAAGCGCAACATGATTTTTTTAAAAAACATCGTTTCGTTTTAGTGCGTACTTTAAACATATAAAATTATGAGGGTTAAATATATGAAAAAAATATGCTTCTTTTCGGCATTCAGACACGTTTTTATTATGACAGAAGAATACAAAAAAAAAATGAAGTTGTTTAGTTATCTAGTGGAAAAAATTCAAGTGCGTTCCCAAAAGGGCACCCCTAAATGTACTAGTCTCGTACTAAGAGTTCTTCTGTCATTTGGACCATTAAACGTGGATAATATATGGTTAATGCGTGACACGTGAAAACAGAGAAAAAACATTAAAAGAATAAACGATATAATGTTCTCTATGCGAAATATGAAAATAAATCGTATTAAAATATACGAAAATCCTATATTTATTATGGGTACTGAAAAAAAAATTTCGTTAATCTAAATGGAATTCAAAATTAATTTAAACTTTCAAGAGACGTAATACTAAATAAACATGTGATGTTGATTTTTTTTCAAAATTTCCTCAAAAACACAAAGGAGCTAACTAATTTACGTAAGCATAAATCGTAGATTAACTAACTATACGCCAAACTTTGAATTTCCATTAATGTTTTAAATATAAAAAGCCTCGAGCAACTTGGGCTGCTTTTAAGTTGTAAACTTACAGAACAAACAATGAATTAAAATAATCAAAACAACGTTAGAACAACGTAAATAGTTTAAAAATATATAAATAATTTCTCAAGCAATGAAAACATGGTCAGATTATTAAATCTGATTTATTTCAGTTTTGACCTTGTTTTTATCGTCTTAAAGCAAACAAAAACTAAGATCAGCATTAATCTAAATAACAACAAACAAATACCGCAGAGGAGCGACAATTGAAAACGTTAAAACTTATTGATATCGCAACAAAAACGAGAGACTCTAATACAATTTATTCGTAAAAGTGTCTGAATTTATACGTATATAAATATATAGGGGTGAGTAAAATGTAAAGTAAACAATTTTCCTCTGGTAACGAATGGAAATTTATCGAAACGACGAGAGTATAAAATAAAGTAGACAATGAGCGCTAAGCGAAGTGAGCGTTTTTCATGGGATGGGCGACGACTCGAAAATGGCGATACTGTGCTCGCGAGGGGATGGAGGCGGTTGAAATCGAAGAAAATTACTTTGTACATTTATCAAAGAAATTGATTTATTACGTTTTCAACGAACCCGAGCGATCTTTCGCTTTTTCGCCGAATAATGCTTTCTTTTCGAAAGCCTATGGAGAGTTCGATAATTGAATTTTGAATGTATACGAGACGAAGGCGACGACGACAAGAGTCGAGCGGGTTTTACGCCTTTTCGAAATATCACCTTTGTGTATTATTCAAATGAATCGATACAGAAAAGTGGGCGCGCGGAATGAGACGGTGACAATTGCGAGTGTTTTCCTAGAAGACACGACCCCCCCCCCTCATCCCGGTTTACGCTTTTGTACTGGTTTGAACGTCCGATACAGTGGGACGTCGCATTCGGTGCAAAAGCGGATTTAAACACGGTAGAATAATTTGTAATCGTTCGAATAATTTCGCAGACATAAATTCCGTTTCGATGACAGTTCAAAGCGCAAAACTGTCATCGAAGTGCGCCAGCCGAGTTTCGGAGCGGTTTAAAACCGTATTATCGTTCACTTGCAACTTGTACAATTTCGGTCAAAAACCAAAAACTTGGCAGACAAAAGGAAAGGCGATCATTCTTTTTTATTTTGTAACTTTTAAAATTGGATATCCTTTTATTTACTGAAATTTTGATTGACGTGATTAATTTACTTCTTGAAATGTGCAATAACAACGAAATCAACTAAATAAATCTATATATTATAAAAAATATCCTTCCTTCACTTCATCGTTGTAAAATCGATATATTGTTAAATTTTCCAGAATAAATAACATCTTCAAATGAAATGTATTTTCAACTTCAAATAGTCACGAATTAATATGAAATATTTTATACTCGAGTATTAAAAGATTAATCGACGATAATACGTTTCATCACTGTAATTTCACCGTCAACGAAACGACGTAAAATCGAACGATTAATAATATAAAATTTATATTAATAATATAAATAAGCCATATTTTAAACTAGGAGAAAAAAAAGTGAGCGGTAACGCGAAAAAATCTCCCTACGGATGATTAATGATGGCGCATTATTAAAATTCATTTATAAAAAAGAAATTTAATAAAAATGTTGATGTAAAGCGCGCGAAATTTTTAAAGGGAAAACAAATGACTCCATACGCTTCTTTTTATTATTTACATTTTACTTTGTCTTCTTTTCTTGTACGGGGAAAATTTAATTAAGTCGCTGAAGGTGTCTTCTTCGCGCAGATAAATCGCTCTTTTAGACGAATTAAAATTTTTACATGAAAGCAAAAAAGAAGAAGAAAAAAATGTGTCGTGAAGAAAAGTAACATGTGTAATTACGGTGAAACCATTAGCGGTGTTATCATTCAATTTTTTCATAAATATTCATGAAATTAATCGTTTTTGAATTTAATTATGTGTAAAGAATGTGTTTTACAGCTGAAACATCTATCAAAACGTTACATAAACAAATATCAATTTCGAATTAGTCATATTAAATTCGCACATCAATTTTCTTAAAAAATAATAATAAAAAGATTTAATATTCTTGAAAGTGTTACGTATAGATAAAATTATATGAAAATGAATTTTTTTTTATCCAAAACTTTTTAAAAAACTTTCATTCGCTCGAGACCCATTTTGAAACAGACGACAATTTTGCAACTAGTTTTTTCAGTTACTAAAACTAACTTCTACTTCACGTGCCTTGTCTTTTCAAGATGTGAACGATTACCCGTATAATTTGGAACCCAAAACAGAATTTTTAAGTACCTATTATTAGAATCACACTGTGATTTGCAATTTTCGAATTACTTAAAAATTTTGATCAAATTAATTTTGATATGATAATTTCAATAATTGTTATAAGAAAGTTTTCAATTTTAATACAAGACGATCTTGCAGAAAATTAAATTTCTTATTTTATAATTACATTTCGTGAAGAGGAAATATTAAAATCGATTTGAAGATGAAATATGGCAATTAGTGGTTTGGCGCGCCATTTCATAGTTTAAAAAGTTTTGTTATGAATCATATTCATATAGTTTAATGAAAAAGCGATTTGTTTGGAATTCATCGTAAGAAGATGTATGTACGCCGCTAATAATGACAACAATTCGAAGATTGCACGCAACAAACGTTAATCATTCTCGGTCGAAAATATGAGATTTTCCCGCCGCACTGAAAACAAATTCGGAAATTTTCAGACCCCAGAGAGTTCCGACGAAGGGTCACACGATCCGGTCTCCGTTTTTGTCCCCGGAGGTTCTCATTACTACGGTTTTGCCCCCAGTCACTTCGGCGACCGGCTCGGTAATTTACCCTCGGCAATTTGTAAACGTTATAACCGGGAGTGTCCGCCGGGAAGAAGGAAAAGTACTGAAGGGATGTTTAATAATCTGAAAAAGGGAGACTCGAGTCTGTTGTTGTTTTTTTTTCCAGAAGGAACGTGTAAAGGGAACGGAGAGGGGGTGGGAAAGGACAGAAGAACCGCCGCGGAATTATTATTTATTGTTATGAATACAAATTATTTCGGCTAATTATGTTCGAGTTTTGACTGCGCACAAGCAACCCAACCAACCGACGGGGCGCGCTAACTTTAATACATTGCGACCCGTTAAAAGTTTACGCCCGTGTCGTCAATTATTCGTAACGAAAACAAGTAAAAGTTTTATAATGAGTGTCGTTAATATTACACGGAGAAACTGTTCCGTTGTAGATCTTATTTCGCATATATGTATTAGCTAACTGGTACGACTGTTTGGCTTGTTTTGCTGGCTATAACCGAGCCAAAGGCGTCGAATGCGTATGAAACCGTTGTATTCGTGTGTTTCGAAAACACACCGCAAGCCTTTGTATATTATGTTGCGGAAAACGGGTTAAAATGTCAACCGAGCCCTTTACGAGGTGAAATTTTCGCGTTATTTCGGGCACGCGTTGACCCAAGTTAAGGTGGGATTAATTAATTTTATTCGCCTTATTAAATTGCGAAATTACGACGCCGCAAAATAAATAGCACACTCAAAGTTCGCCTTTCTCTGTTTTACGTCGTAACGTTGCGCGCCCGGTTGATTGATTTCGCATTTCGGATTGCACAAAAAATAAAAGTTTAAACAATGGAATAATATATAAACAATGTCTAATAAATCTTAATTATGTAATATTTCACAATATAAAAATTGCACACATAATATTATTGTAATATAAAATATGAGAATGACATTGTGTTTTTAGTATTATAAATTTTATATACTATATATTCGTGTATAATTATATATTAAATATAATATAAAGTAACCGAATTACAAATTTATAAATTACTTTATTATCCATATATAAAATCCTCTAAAATGAAATGAAATTTGCAAAGAAAACTTTTCACAGAATTTGAAAGAGTAGAAAATTACTATAGATAACTACTATATGATGTTTGTTAAATTGCGATGTGAAAAATAAAAAAAGTAGAAAATACTTTAAATAAAAAAAAGTAGAATACCAGAGATGCATTCAGTTTTTTTTAATATTTTCTCTAGACTCATTGCACAATAAATACATACATACAAACATATATATATATATATATATATATATATATATATATATATATATATATATATATATATATATATATATATATAATAAAACAATATTATTACATAATTTATAATTATTACAATTCAATTATTTTTGATCATTCGTATAAAAAAAATGTATAAATAAAGATAATACTTATATTTTTTAATTCATATTAATTTCAAAATCCACGCTTCAATTTCATAATCCGACAGTATCACCGTTTTCCTTTTTTCTACCATTTTTTTAAATTCATTAAAATGTCAGCACCTCGCAGCGGAATTAAAAATAAATTTACCCGGTTTTTAATACAGTGAAAATAAAAATCTCCGAAAGGCTTAAATAGCGTATACATACATACATATATTTAAAGCTGAAACGAAAGAGAAGGTGACATTTTATAATTGGAATAGGTGATGAGGCATTTCGAAATGACATCGGGAATTACTTCGGAAGCAGAGAAAGGTCATAAATTCCAGCCCAACTTTTAGCCGCCCCAAACTCCTTCGGCGACGGCCTGATTGAGTCCACTTTCAAAAAGACATTTGACACCCACCGTATCGCCCTCTAATAAATATCCGTTCAGTTTCACGACGCGCGATCATAAATAACGGACGGGATCCCTTTGGAAAATCGCTAGGGCGTGTATATTTATACATACATTTTTAGTAGAAAAAGTAGATATAAAAAAAAAACCGGAACGGTCTCATCTTATATATATTTTATATATATATAAAAAAATACTCTTTTCTCTTTCGTCTTTGACGACGTATCCCTTTTAAGTATATCGTAAAGGCGTAATTCGCACTTTCGCCCTTCTTAGTCCTGCCGGTTTTTACGAGACCCGCGAGGCGTCGAAAGTGCGTAACGCGAAACGTGCATATATCCCTACGAAGGGATCACGATTCGACTACAAATCACCGACTAATCATGCGTGCGAACTAAATTTTTCGAAACGATCCGAAAAAATCTCTCTTTTTCACTATTCATACGAGGATATTACACATTCGCAAACCTGTACCCCCTTTCCCGTTACTACCCGTGAGATCTTTGCCGTTTTTATATGCGTGTTTTTTTTTCTTATTTTTCTTTTTTTGTATTTTTCACGAAGCGAAAATTCTTGCAGTACGCTAGAATTGTACGATAAGTCGTAAAAATATGCGAAGAGAGTCAACTTTCGTTCAAATTATGTTTAAGTAGAAAAATGATTCTTTTTCAATGGTGGGGCAAAAATAGATCGATTTTCACTAGAATAATTGCGATAAATTTATTGTATTAATTAATAACCAATAATAATCATGAAAATAAATTTATATGAAGATAAAAATAATAGTGGCAAACAGATCTTTTTGACTATGATATATTACTAAAATAATTAATAATATGTACAATAAAAATTTTGGCACCTAACAATAAAAAAAATAATTAAACTGGATAAAGACATAAATTATAAAAATTTAAAATTGATGACAGAAAAGCACTCTTATTTATAATCAATAATATTGAAAATGCCTTCTGTAATATTGTTAAAAAAATAATTTGACAACAATTAGATACAATATATATTTATTATATTTTAATACATACGTAATAATATGAATTTAAACCGGAAACTCTCAATTTGAACATTTCAAGAGCCGTTATATAATAATGGCAATTGTATCGCGACACGTATGTGGAACAAATGCACATTTCCAACGCTTATATAAACTGGAATTTCTAACGAATCGCATACAGCGTATTCATTATAAACTACTTAGTTTTCTGCGATGTTCTCTCGGACGACTGTTTGCAAAGAACTTCATTATGAGGAGAAAGGAGTGCGCTACGACAAAACCGGACTATCCTGCAGGATTAGCGAGGCAAACCGACCGTTTTCAAAGTTTCCCCATTGATAAACGCTTTCGGGTCGTCGCGAAACAGTAACCAGACGCACATATGATTATTTACATGAACATGAAAAAAAAAACACACAAGAACTGACACGTCATATTATATAAAAAAACCCTTATAAAAATATTTATATATATATATATATATATATATATATATATATATATATATATATATATATATATATATATAAAGATATATTTATCGAACAAAGAGATTCGACCGCACTTTTATAGCTCGCTACCCGTCGAAGCTTAAAAAGAATAACCCGGCCTGAAGAAAAAGTTGGAAAGGGGCTGAAAAAAGAACGGCCAAGTTTCAGTGATAGTAAATATCAGCTAAAAGTACGTTTCAAAGAGAAAAAACTTTTTTAAATATCACAAAGCAAACTTACCAACACGCTTATAAATAGAAACGATTCTTATATAAAATTAATAAAACAATTATGTTATATTAATAAAAACAAACAATATTATAATTTTTCGTAACAGTAATATTAAAAATGATACAAATTTTCTCAGAAAATGATAAAAAAAAGTGTTTTTAATTAAAATATATTTTCACAGATATACTGAGAAATAAGTATTTTAATGAAAAATTTTATTATTTTTAAAAACATGTAAAGTTTACAGTCGTAAAACTATTTTTTATCACAACTCTTTAAAATTCAAGAACTGACTTTTAAAGGTCGATATGAAAAATACATATGAAAAAATTCTTTTAAAGAAAGAAAGTATTCGTTAAAGAATCTACTTAAAAAAACAAATTAAAAATGAAAAGAAACCTGAAAAGGAAGTGATTAATGCAGGTCAACATAAAAAGAAATTGTTGCGTCAATAAACGCCAGGGTAGAAAATAGATGACAAATTTCGCTCTTATCTCTTTTAATGGGCATAATTGCATTTTAATATATAATAAGAAAATAAAAAAAATCTGCATATCGTGTGTTTTCGAATAAGAAAGTAAACAATAATAATTATTTTCACAAAAAAAAATAATTACTATTTTATTAGACTTAAAGATAAATATCTCTTAAATGCAATTTGCTTTTTTCATGACTATTTTCATGCATCTAGAAATGTAATGAGATATAAAATTTAATAGAAAAATTGTATACGGAAACAGTGGTATGACATTATGAAAGAATTTTTAAATGCAAAAACTAGTGTTTTTATATAAAGAAAATTTTATTACATATAAAATAAAAGTAATGGAAATATTAAAAGGTTTTCATAATATAATGTTACGATAGTAAAAAAAAAGGTATAGAAAAGCCGATTTACGAGCGAAAATCGACATAATAAAAATGTCGCCGGGAAAACGTTTCACGGCAAAATTACTATTAATTAATTAATAATTGATTATTTTCTTTCATCCCCCCCCCCCAGTTCGTCCGCGATAAATTGTACACAACAAGCGGTGGCTGAGTTTAATTTGCGTTACGACAGCGAAATAAGGTTAATGGGGGGAGACAGTCGCAGATTTCTCCTTTTTATTTCATTTTATATTCGCTCCAGATTTTTAACCCTTGGCGAGGTCTCACGGGCATAATTACATTAAAACGAACAGCGTCCTACCGTGCTGGCGGGCGGAAATAAAACATAATAATAATAATATACAAAATATTTAAAAAAATATACATAAAACATAATATGCGAGCAACATAAACGAAAGTTAAATTATAATCATCTGAAGCGAAAATAAATCAGAAAAACCGTGACCATGCACGAACGTTCTTCTTCGTCTCGGTCTATACGCCTATTTAAACCACATATATTCTGTTTATGGAAAAAAATTAAAAACGTACACACATACACAAAGGAAAATAAGGCTGTATACGAGTATATTTATAAATATTACATAATATTAGGACTGGGATGAGCAATGGCGTCTCTGGCACGCAATGCGATGTAAAACCAGCTATAAAACCTACAAAAACAAACTCGTTTTTCTTTTTTTTTTTTCAGAACATCGTCACTGGGAAAGGGTAAGCGAGCTGCGAAACTGCTAAATTGTACGTGCTGAAATAGGGGTACGAGAATAAAAAAGCAGATGACTCAATTAGCGTGGCGTCCTGAGAGTGCTCGCGTGTCAATAAAAAAAATATCTCATATATCAAAAGTCAAAAGTAATACTGTGTTGTGAAAATGAACGAAAAACCGAACGGAATTCGTAATTCTTAATTTAGGCAACGCGATATGAATAATTACATTAGCTACAAACGGAATAGCAAAAATAATAATAATAATAATAAAATCTTGATTATATGTCGAAAACTGTCAGATGTGTTGGCGTGTTTAATTATGATTATAGAAAAAATTACGACAACAGATTAAATTAATGTAATTAATTGGAATCATTACAAAAGAATATATTTAAAAATTCAACAATTATATTGAAGAAAATTTATATTTTAAATGTATATATTGTTGGGGAAAAAAAGAAAGAAAGGTATACCCTGGATAGAATAAATGGAAAGCATTAGGGAAGGTCTCACGTCGCTAAATCAATCACCTACTCTGACTAAAAAAAGAAAGAAAATAGAAAGAGAACATGAAAGAAGCTAAAACTACATCGTATTATTTCTGTTAGATATAATAAAACAAACAAGAAAATTTGTACCTTTGATGTATTATGATATAAAATTGATATAAACAATTTATAATTTGAAATTATTATTTTTCTAATATACGATATTCTCTCAAGTAATATATAGTGCAAAAAAAATATAATCAGCAATTGAATTCAATCAAAATGTATTTCAAAAAAAATGAAATTATAAAACATAAAAATAAAACGAAAAGTATACTCGATAAAAAAAACAGTGAAAGCAAGCATAAGCTTCTCTAAAAGCGACTTATAATAGTCAAAAAACAAAACAAAGAAATGATTCTAGACGTTGCTAGAAGGCAAAAGAGAGACGACTACGAAAGCGAAGCGGCAGAATCGTGTTAAAAAGCTCCAACTCAACAACACTAGGAAAATGTAAAAAGTCAAGTGCATAATAGTGGAAAAGTTAACGTCTTTCATTCGGCACTCTGCTCAAACGAATCGAGTGGAGGCGAAAAATAAATATAATAAAAAAGTCGATTTCGTAATTTTTAAATCATAAAAAAGTGAAGATATCTAGTAGAAGATTATACGATGAAAATCGTTTTGAAAAAGAAAAAAAAACTTTGCAATTCAAAAAGAGGGTTGTTTGTAATTTGCGTGGAATATCGTCCAAAGTGAATGGAAATATTATGAGGGTAAGGAACAAATCATGCCGGTAGTCGTATCAAGTTACTGTAATTCACAATGAAAACTATTGTTCTCGTCGTTAAAATAATTATGATAGTGGATAGGATATTTTCATATTAAAATAGGGTTTCAAAAGTGGTATTATATTTAACGTCAAAGCACATTTACAACGCTTTATATAACACAAAAAATAATATTGATATTTATTTAAACGAAAAATAAAATAGTTTCACTTTTGTTATGATAATTAAATTTAACGAATAAATTAGTTGCAATGTCGAAATTATTCCCAATGTTGGCAAAATACTATAGGAAAAATATTTCTTTGAACATTGAAAAACAAACCGAAGAACAAAAAACAACAGAATAAAAGCGACAAACGAGGGAAAAAAAGCGCTCACACACAAACAGGAATTAAGCTCACAAAGCACAAAGCATTTTTTGAAGAAACACGCAGAGAAAAACACGAAATGAAAAAAAAATATATGAAAAAAAGACGAACAATCTCATATGCGATTTCATATTTCTCGGTATCAAATGAATTTGTACGGCTAAAGAAGGAATTTTCTTTTATTCATGACGCTTTTTCCCTTTTTCGCCACGAATTGACTTATGCGAGGACATTTGACAAAAACCACTAAAGATAGTGCATAATAAACAAACCGTCAAATCCTTGAAACTTATCATGCTAAAAAATATGTCAAAACACCGATACGTCTAAATATATATATTTATTTTATTTGCAAGAGTAATATATATTCGCAAAAAGACTCTTCAATATATTTTCTATTCCAGAGCGATATATCGTATCGAAAATTTCGCGTATTTTCTTTCACAATAAAAAAGCGACGATTCAATGATAAGTTTTCGGACAAAGATCCAGAAAAAAAAATTCAGGCGTCCGTCGTAAGATTGACTAACATTTCTATTAAAAATATTTTTTTTTTCTTCGACGTCGCGAAAGCCAGAATAACATTCGAAATGCGTGTTCTGAATACTAACAACTTCATTATCTAACCGCAAAACGCAGAAATCCTATACATAAAAATTGTTCGCAAAAAAAATATACATACATATACATAAAATTATCATAGTTACAATATATATGAAGGTAATATTACCTGTAAATAATAACATCGAACGAAATCATAATAAAACAGGCATTTGTATTAAAGCGCATCATGGACATATATAATAGTATATCTATAATCATAATATTATATAATTAAACAATAACATGACCTTACTAATTAATAAGCGAATAATCAAAATAAACATAAATGGAATATTAATAAATTTAACCACTATCACGTTTATTTGCAATTTTAAGATTTTTATAGTAAACATCTCAGTCATATATGGTAGATAAATTAATCATGTAAATTAATTATTAAAACAATTTAGAAAACACCTGAATATGTTTTAAATTCTGATATCAAATCTAGAAAAATTTCAGTTTAATAATTATCAGATCGTTCATTTCCGCTAATTTCAAATGAAAAGAAAAATCGTCTTAAAAAAACACCTCCCTCATTTTACCAGAAAGTCATCGAAACGAATAGGTAGATTGCGGACAAGAAAACGAATGGGAGTACGTGAAAAAGTCGGAATCGTCGTCCACAATCAGTATCTGCCATCGGCTTATAATGACCGAAAACGATCCTCCAAACGAAAAACCTGTATTAAAAACCGAAAGTTTCTAAGGACGAATGGAAAAAATCAGGAATCGGCCACAATCAATTTCTTTTATATTAGCAGCGCGACGATTAATGACCTCCATAGAAAGATAAAACGCTTAAAGATATAGAAACGATTCTAGGCTAAGAACACATTGTAGTCGAAATTCGGAAAATTACGATTTTTATATTTATACAAAAGAAATATAATCGTTACATGATTATATTGCATATAGCGAAATTTCATTGATATGCCATTTACAGAAGTGGAAGATCGGCTGGTACACGAGAATAGTCCACCGTTCTAAACGAGAATAGGACTTAAATTTGATCTAAATATAAGGAACTGATGAAAATAATTTATACTTATACCCAATGAATTGTAAACGTAGTCATCATATAATAATATATATATCTACTAACGAGAAACAGTTCGGCTTTTGAGGGCGACACAAATTGTTAATCAAAGCGTTAAATGCGAATAGATTATTCGAGGGTAAAAGGGAAAACGCGGTTTATCCTTTTGATGTTGGCAAAGGTCATACATGCAATATGAAGTCGCCAGGAAGTCACTTATTTGCGAATAGGTCAATCTAGTAATTGCAACATGTAAAATGGCCATTAAAACGTTGGAATATCAATGAACGGCATCGTAAAAAAAGTGAGTCATTTAAATGAATCATTCTAATAGTATGAATAACATTAACGGTTACGCTTTATTATTGCCAATGAAGCACGTAAATAATGAGTAAGCTTTTGAGTATATAATAAAATAATTATATTTTTATATATTATATTCATAATCATCAATTTAATTGTGGAAATGCTACAATATGGAGACAAGCACAAAAGAGGAGTATTTGTACGTAAAAACAGGGAAACGCAGACAAAACCGAAACCTCATACGTACTGCGGAGGATTTATTGGATTTCTTAGATGACAGGTTCTTTCATCGCGCTCAGAGCCAGATGTGCTTTTAGAAGGGATCGCGGACGAAGCTCGCACAATAACAAATAGTCACTCTTTAAAAGGGAACGCGCGGCAGAAAAGCAGAGGTCCAAAAAAGAAACTCGGTTCAACCCTATCAAAAGAATAAAGAAAGAGCACACACACACATACACACACAGAAAAAATGAGAGCGAATACAAAAAAGTGGAAAAAAAAGTAAATAATAAAAAAGGAGATGAAACCGCGATGATCCCTTGGTTTTCGCTTACGACCAAGAACGACGTTCACACATTAGAAATAATGTCGCACGCAACAGTGCATAATACACAAACATAAATATGTATATAAAAAAACAACAAAAATATTTTAGCACTTCCTAAAATCTTCCTTAATGTTTGATTTTATATAAAACGATTTCATTTATATTATATATAAATAAAAATATTTCAACACCGAGAACGGAAATTATAAAAATAACTCATAATTCTTAAGCTTTTCATAGTATAAAAACAATTTTAGATCAAACAAATTTAATCGTTCAAATAATAAATGTCTTGAATAATATTATATAATGAAATGAAACGCTTTAATAAAGCAAAATAATGGAACGTCCCGCTAAAACCGCGTAAAATCACAAATTTAGTAATCATAATAGGTCTTTAGAAGATGAAAGTGACTGATTATATGAAACAATATTAAAGTACCGAATGATATCAACTTCCATAACGTTACCGAAATGCCAACCTTATCTCTAATGTTTCAAAGGAAGAAAAACTGCCTTTCTCTTATTTCAACAACCTCCACACCGGCCGTATAAAAAAACGTTCGCCGCACATTTTTGCAAGTGACAAAAAACAAATAAAACCGAATAACAGACGGTTTCGGGACTCGAATGCAAGTCACGCACGCGTCCAGTCGTCTATTCAAACGTCAACCCAACCTACGTTTTACAAACGTTCGAAATCGTTCGAAAATAAAATAAAATATATAAAAAAAACACCGACTACACATAAATGAAGTGGCGCGAAAAAAGTACACACATACACACACTCGCGCGCCTTTTTTTTTTAAATAAAAGAAAAATACTCGACCCCCGTTGTAAACATTGTAAGCGGCGGTCAAACGGAAAATCGTATTTCAGTATTTTCACGACAGTTTTCATTATGCGCATATTGTGCGAGTGTATGTGTATGTGTGTGCACAAAACGCAAAACAGGCAAATTGCGGTGAAAATCTCAATTTTCATCGCGTATATTTCATAATAAAATTTGGTATTTGCGGGGAACACGGACCTCGGTCGGTTTCCCTTGGTCGTCCACCACGAATATATAAATATTAATGAGGGTTTTCTAGGGCGAAATGCTTCGACTGATAGAGGGTCGATTCCCTTATACGACACCGCCACCCTTCAGCCCCCTAAATATGTGATCAGATCATTTGTTCGATCGCAAATTGCCCACTAACTAAAATGTACGACCGTGTTGACAAAGGATCAGCATTGACTCAGAAATCGACCCGAATAAAAACGATTTTTTTTTTAAATAACACACATTTTTTTAAACCTATATTTTCGTTGTGTATATAAAAATTTCGTGTTAAAATTCCGCGTTTTATCGACGCATTGATCTAAATTAGGTAAAAATTAAAATACGCACACTTTCCGCTAATTGCGATACAAATGGTAAAACAGCGATAAAAACCATACATATTACACAACAATGGTCGGAAATAAAATTAGGCGAAACGCTTTACATACAAAATTTGTAATCTCTCTTACGTATTCGAGGTGGAAAATTTACATATAAACAAACATGAATTTAATAGTATGTCCGAGTCTACATTAATACGACCTATTTAAATTCGTTTCATTTCGAATGATGTTAAAAAAAAAAAGAGTTCAAAATTATTCCGCAAATCGAAAACATTAATTTACATACATAAATCCACTAATGATGCTGAAGCTGAAATTGTCCGATATGACCCACCCAGATTTAATACCGTTATGTACTTCAAACAATCTCTTAATTCCGGACTCATACTTTAATATTTAAATATATCTCAAAATCTAGATTATATTATAGAAATCGTATAACTATATACAAATATAAGACATACATGTAAAAAAAATATGAAAAAATACGAAAATAAACTTTTTTTTGGTACTTAAAATTCATTGTGACAAAAAATACAAAGGCTATATAATGTAAAGTGGAGTCCAAAAAAAGGAAAAGACAGTAAAAACATCCCGTTCTCACAGTACAAAATCGAGAGGAAGGACTCCGGTTGACCCTTGAAATCGTTTAGCAGGAACTAATGAACCAAACTTAACAAGGAGGATCATAAAGAAAGGATAATGTATTTGGGTTCACTATTTGAAGGATAATATTTTACAAAATAATGGGCATATCCTACTATAATTATTTCAAGTGAGAGAGCAAACATAAGCACTACATTCAAATATAATATTTCCCTTTAACCTATACAAGATGAAGTCATTCGTTACGGCTGTGTGAACAAGGAGATGAAGAAAGTTAATATATAATATGAAATAAAAAAATAAGATTTATTTAATTCAAAATTAATTATGCAGTTTTACAGAAAATTCTCGAATGAATTATATATGCGATAATGTGTTAAATTATTTGTGTATTAACTTATCATGATAAGGTTTCAGTTTAGTCGCGCTTAATTGAACATTATAAACTTTGAAGATTATCATGGAAACTTAAGACTATACACATTTATCAAGCCGATGAAGCGTATGTAACTTTACAAAAAAAGCTCTACTATATATCTATTTACATAACACAAAATTATAATAAAAAATAATTAGCAAAAAATCAGTTATCGATTCAGATATAAATATGGATATTAAAAATAGTATAACGAAGTTAATCATTATTGAAGAAATGAATATAAGTTATGATAAATAAATGTATCGTCTTTAGGAACCGGAGAAACAATTCCAACACATAATTTATAAGATAATAAAATACGAGCACTAAAATGATCGACTATATTCTGACAAGGGTTCAACACTATAAGAATATAATATAATATTATACAGTGCATAATATGAAAATTCATAAACTGTCGTAGCCGAGGAGAAATTTATCAATGCCAAACAGCGTTAATTTAATTTCAGATAAACGTATAAATCGTTATAAACCCCGGCGTTATATAATGTATTAACGGCGTACAGTTGGAAAATCTAAAATCGCGGTATATAAAATAAGAAAATCTCGATAAGACGTAATCTCGTCAATTATTTTCCGGTGAACCGTAAGAAGTATCATTAGTGAACTAAGACGCAACCCTTAAATCACTAATAAGACGCAAACCGAACATTTCGACGCAAGGGTGTGAGAATAGTTGTTGATTCGCGTGTTGTTTCAGAAAACAGGTGAGTCGACGCCTCAAGGATCAAATTAGATACAGACTGATAGGCGTAATAAAGCCTCCCCTAGAGGTGTTTAGGAACACTATATAAGTTTATAGGTAAATGGTTCGGCGCCATACAACAATTTATCTTACCTCAACGTCTTCCCATTAAACGTAATCAGGATTAAATCGATAACACGATAATGTAATAGCGTCACGTCGAAAAATGCTCTAAATATCATAATTTACAACTGAAACTCGATACGTTCGCGTATTTCATTCGAGCTTGATGAATTCTAGATGAAAATGTTTTCGAATAGGAATAATAAAGAAAAAATGGACACAAAAGACATTTAAAATATCCATTAACCGGTCATTCTGGATTCGTTCCACAAAAATGATGCGTCAAAGAAATAAACGCACGTCAAAACTGGCTCGTTTTTATAATATATTATATGTAATTAATCAAATGTAAAATCCGAAACATACTTTTAATGTACGATAATGTAAAAGTTATATTATAAAATATTATCATTTTTTTGTATTAAATGAATATTTTTTTATTTATTTATTCTCACATATTAAAATTTATATTGAATATTAATAATAGTCAACCGGTCATTAATATTTTTTAAGTCAGAAATATGGATTAATAAGCATTTTATTATCAGGGAAATAATAAAGAAACTTAGATGGAAATTCACATCATTTGGAATTTATGAGCTAAGATATTTTTATATTTATTATATTTACATATGTAAAAAAATATTTGAAAAATCAATATTTTCTTAATAAACATCAATGTTCATTTTTCACATGTAAAAAAGGGCTAGTCAATCATGGCACCATTATCTGGCTAAGGCAACAACTGTCTTTTCAAAGCGGTCACGATTCTTATTCATGCATGTAAACGATTAAAAACGTATTTTATAATAGAACTGATGATACTGCATTTTTTTCCATAGAGATTCTCTATATATGTATCCGGTCAAAGGATACAATTACGTTCTGATTATATTACGAGAGAACTATTATATTAAATAGATATGATGCGTGATAAAATATTTCTTTTCATATATATATATATATATATATATATATATATATATATATATATATATATATATATATATATATATAAACGAATATTCTTTTTTTTTAATATTTACTCGCACGTTCGAACCCAAGTTTTTATTCGGATCGAATTTTGCTATAAAATAAATTATCCCGAAAATTCCGGAATACTTTATTACGCGTAAGAAAATGTCAATCGTGTGCAAAATTATTTCTTGGCCTTTAAATGCCGTAACAGGCGTTAACCCATTTGCATTATCGATCGTTGAATGCGTAAGAAAACGTGTTATTTCTAGAACGTGAAACCGTTTTTTCTTTTCCTTCTATTTTCACCCTACCACACAAAACTATTTGACTACAAAAAATATAATTAATTTAATACCACCAATAATAACGTACAGACGTATAAAGGAATCGTTTAGAAAAAAGTTAAAGGAATTTTCCTATACAATGAGAAGAAAGAACTGATGGAAGAATTTAATTTATGAATAACGCTTCGGATTGAAATAGAATAAATTATACTAGTTTTATTCAAAATGAGATGCACTCAATAAGTTAAATCATTCGATATATTAAATATGTAATTATTCAAATAATTAATATAAATTAAAATATAATTAATAGCATAAATTCTACATCTATTTTTTATGTATAACGTATATATTTCATTATAAAATAAATAGAAAACTAAAATACGTATAATATTATTTAATTAAAATATATAGTTGACATTTACAATATTATATGAATATTTAAATTTTGAAATGAGAACAATAAACAATTGTATTAAAATTTACCTGTTTGTGCTTTGTTTGTACTAAATATATAGATAAAAGTATTATTTGTAGAATTAAATCGAGGAGTAGCGAGAAATTGATTTTGGAAAAACCTCATACCTGTAACAAAAAATAATTAATTAATTAATTAAATGTTTAAAAATATAGAACAATTATGGTATAGAGCGTATTTGTACATTAAAATATAAACATTTTATTTGATAATGCGAATTTATTCTAGAAGAATGATAAAAAATAATATGAAATAAAAATGAAACGAAACGAGGAGAGCGTTTCGCAAATAAAATATATACAAATTTGGAGCGCCGCGTTAAAAACTTACCACGCAATAACAATAAACACAACGCGAAAATTACGACTGTTTTAATGAAAAATCCCAACCGTAGAATTCCTTCGGCGTCCCGTACAAATATCCATGCTTTAGCGTTTTCTCCGTGAACACCCGCTGCACATTTGGGTTAATGTTGATCCATCATAAGGAAGCCCGAATATATAATAAATATATAAAATAAAACACGGCTAAGAAATGAATGCACCTTCGAAGAAGATCGACAGCTATGGCGTTGTGCAAACAATGCCGAAATAAAAATACTAATTCGCTTCCGACCGAGACGAATAAGCGAGGGAATAAAGGAGATAAAAAGACGCGAAAATAAAGTGGATAAGGATCCGGAAAGGGGGGAAGGCCGAATTCTGCGGAAAATTAAGACGTTTCGTCGAAATCGTGCAAAACTACGCGACGCGGAAAAACCGACGCAAGAGTGTGGGCGGTTTGCTGTTAACAAGGAGCGCACGAAAAAAGAACGAAAAAAAATGTTATTTCTTTTTATTTCATTTTTTTTTTCGGTTCACTTTTCGGCGCCTAGTATCGTCGTTTTAGCCATTTTGCGAAAAATAACATCGATACCGGGAAGCACGAGTGAGAATCGGGGAAAAGTCCGGAAACGTTCGGAAAATTACCGCCGCAATGATCCTCAAACGTGTCTTTTCACAAACTGTTATTATCTCTTGGTAACTCACTTTTCCGCTTGGAAAAAGAGATTTTCGCCGTAGAAAATGAAGAAAAAGGGACGCGATTAAATTATTTAAACGTCCAGAGATACGCCGATATTACACATTACGTATAAAAAAGAATCTAATTTTAAACTTCTTAAAAAATAACAATAATACGAATAAATGAAAAACAACGTAAGAGAAAAAACGGTATATTAAATGGATTATAATAATAAATGCAATGACATTTATATAAAAATAGAATATTTCATTATTTTTAAACTAATAACATAACTGAAACCTTTCAACTTTATTTCTTATACTCTGTAATGTTAAAATATCCTTGTAAATAATATGTAATTTTTAATAATACTTAATAGTTATATGATGATTCTATTATTAAATTATCATGTATCAAATTATACACAATTAACAGATGTTAATAAAATTAAAGGAATATATAAAAATCAGATCCTATTAAAAATTTTTATTTTTATTGATCTTATTGTTGAAATTAATAATATTTTTAACGATAGAAACGGGTCAAAAGTTTAATATATATATATATATATATATATATATATATATATATATACACATAAAAATAGACGAATATCGTAGAACGGGGAAGAAGTGTAGTTGTGTCGGTTGTTAAAATAATATTCGACGGTAAAGTTTGAATAGGCAATTAATTATTTTGATATGAAACAGAGGGGTGGTTATAGTCGATCGCACGAATATTGCCAATTCAACTTTACGACCCATTCCGTGTCATAAAAGAAAAATCGTATATACGCTGACATTTAAGGAACGCTGAGAATAAAAACGCGGGCGAATCTGTTTGAGAAACGGTTTGAAAAAGGCGTATTTCGACGATAATGTTGGACGGCTTTTCTTTTCTCCATTATGTTTGTTAAAATGTATAAAAAATAAAATAAAATAAAATAAAACGAAAAGAATAACGTTAGAAAATATACGTATTACGTAATTTATTTCTAACCGAGAGGGACTCGCTTTCCTGGAACCTGACCCCGGGACTAACAGGACGGGAAACCTTCGTAATAAAATTTTCGTATTCTTTACAATCAGAATGCGTATGAATACCGCAGGAAAAAAAGTTAAAAAGAAATTTCTATGAATAATAAAGTTTGAATACGGAAAAGAAATTAATTCAGAAAGTTTTCGCGCACTTTTAACCGTGTGTTAACGGCGATACCTTTTTTTTGTACGACGTAGTAAAAAAAATACTTGAATATTTTCTAATAAAAATAAAATCCGGAATACTTATAATATTTAAATATATCGATTTTCCACTTTCGAACTAAAATTTTACTTTTTAATCCTGAACAAAGATGAATAAAACTTGATCTGAATCATTCTATTTTTCTTATTATTCGTATAATGCAAAAAAATATACATTTTCAGCGATCTCGTTTCAGAACTTTCATCGACTTCAAATAGTTCAATTAATTCTATAGCAAAGGAATAATCTATACGCCAACTTTTTTTTTTATCTGAAACGAAACGATGTTTCGTTAAAATGTATTCGCGCAAATCGTAGAGTTCGTTACATTCATTTTATTTTATTTATTTTTTGTTTTATTTTAATAAAATCAGTTGGTACGTTCGATTCGCGAAAAATACGCGAGAGAGTACAAATACCAGAAATAAAAATAAGATAGGAACACCGTAAAATAAAACAGGAATATTCACGGTTCGTTATCCCGCATCACTCAAAGCGTATTTATTTTTCACGCGTTTCCGTGAAAATGAGCTTTACGTTCGGCCGCAAAATTTGAACCTGACTAGAAAACATAATTGCAGGAGCCGTCTTCATTTTTATTTTCAGCAAATATACACGGATCCGCGGGTATTACACGTTTCATAAACGCATGAATAATACATATTATACTGGTAATGGCAAAAGAGCGTAAAAACCAAGCCAGGTTTCATCAGACGATGAATCAGAGTGAATAAATGTCCGAATTCGCGTCATAATAATAACAAAAACAATAATAAAATATGACGAAGAAAAAAATCTAGGTGAAAACCGTCGGTGAGTTTCAGGAGAATTTTCTATACATCGTCCATTTTACTACTGAAGATTGTTAGTAGCGGTGGTCATCCATATATGATTTACGGTCGACGGTATCGAATAAAAAGTGGCACTTGTTCCTCCTATATCACCGCAAATTGCCATTGTCTTCGCCAAACTGTGGAAATGCTTCCGAAGGGGATGCGGTTTTCTCCACTTTGTCAACGACGTGTACACACATAAAAATAGTAATAAAAGTCGTATCAGAGGGGACGTCGTAGTTAGATCGTCGATTACAACCTTCCGCCGAAGACAATTTTCTATTTTTATCTGATCTTCGCGTTTCATCGCGTTCAAAAATAACGAATTATTATAGCAATTTCGATCAAAATTCCATATATTTTATTTAGCATAGAAGTGAACTTGTGTACGAATTTACGCTTTAATTATTATTTTTTTAATTTAAATTTTATAATATACACCGCCGAACAATTGTACAAATTGAAAAAAATACTTCATAAATATTATATATTCTGGGTAGTGACATACTAAGTGATAACACGTATATTAAAAATATCGTGAATTATACGTTTTTCAAACGTGATGGCCTTTTTTCATGCATATAAATGATTTTTTTTAATATAAATAAAACATGCAGAAATATAAATTACTTTAATAATATGAATAAAATTTAATGAAATCATAAGAATTGGTTGTAATTTTGAAAAAAGTATGAAATTATATTTTTTATATTATAAAATAAAAGTTTATATTGTATTTTTTTAAATCAACGACTATTTCATTGCAGAATTTTTAAATTTACAATGCATGTATAATAAATTATTTTTATAAAAATTAACATATATATAACATGAAATTTATAAGTCGTAAAGAAATCAAAAATTTATTTATTTGAATATAAACGAATATGAAAATAAAAAAAATATAGTAGATAAAAAAATTACAATATTATATATAAAACGAAACAACCTTTGGAAAATTTCATTAAAAATATCCGACAAATTTTCCAGTGAACGGTTGAACGCTTTTAAAGGACATTATCATGATGACTGAACGCTTTAAATTCCGACGAAAATTCTTATATAATATAATTAATAACACTCCGTGGGGGCGGGGGCTGGTGGCCAAGTATATATTTCAATCGAATGACATTCAAAATAAGTAAAACGTATACGTACGTAATTAATAACGGGAATTATCATTCGAAATTAATAATAGGACCCGAATATGGGGCGAACGTACAAAATAGCAGTAATTTGGAAAACTATACCTATGTACATTTCAGAACTCACATGTCGTGCCAAGCAATCAAAATGCTATTAAAATCGTGGAATCAGTAAATAATAAACATCGAGCCACTCCACACTAAATAATGTACAAATATACTTGCATATTTGTATAAAGATAAATATTTAATATCGAACCGAAGCCACGGGGGTAATTCGTGAACTTTAAACGTGAATTCGTAATTAGCGTTCATTGGCATCACAAAATACTCGCGGGTAAACATATCTATTATATCGAAGGGGGCACGGGGGGGATGAATTTATAACCGCTGCTTAAAGTAAACAATTTTGACGTGAATCTCAAGAACGAATGAAAATGGTTATATATTTCTAGTAAAAACATCCCCCAATATTGTTTATAAATTAAAAGGGTCGATTTTTATAAGACTTTTTTAATATTTATGACGGAATAATTTAATAATTCTTAATAATTAAAAAAATCGATTAATTATTTATGGCGATACATCTTTATAAAGGTCAAGGCTTCACTTTAAGGATTAATTTTCATATCAACCTTGGAATATTATTTTTATTTACTAAAAAATTTAACCTACCGCCATATTTATGTTATATTTCATTCAAGTTGGAATATAAATATCTACCTTAAGTGAATTATAATATTTAATTAACATGATAATTAAAACATTAATTAAACAATATAATGGGGATTTGAACACTCGCGTTCTAATTAACTTGATATAGGTAGGCGAACTTAATCGCTCAACTACCACAGGTGTCATTTAACAATATATTTTCCCATTCAAAACTATGAGAAAACATTTTTTATTTTAAATGTTTTATGCTAATCAGAGAATGAAACTCACACTCAATTTTATGGAAGATCGAACTAGATACAACAGACCAACAAACGAAGGTCGAAATTTATTTCTATCCTGACGCAGCAATAAAAATGCCTCATGTAAACACGTTCAGTAACAATTTGAAATAAATAAATTTCACTCTAAATATTTGTTTTACATGTAGCAAAATTTGAATTGTACGAATACAATGAATAATTCTGAGTAATATCAATTAAACATTAACACGAACGGATCGTGTTCTCTCGCACATAATGATATCATATACAAAATGCACGATTTCAGACTTTCATTAGTGTTTGAAAAGCAAAGCGGACGTCAAATGTATTGAGTTTTGATGTCACATTCGAATGAAACATGACAGGATCGTGATTAAAACGCGCTAAACACGCTATTGTTGAACATTTCTGCGATTGAAATATAATTAAATCGACTTTAGAAATGTATCAACTCTACGATTCGCAATAAAATATATGTATATTAAATTTAATAGATATTCCGAAACGTTCAACTTGTAGTAATATATTTCAAAAGATCTGATACGCGAATGAAATCTCGTTTCAATCTTTCCTTACCCATATATATTTAATATAAAAATATCGCTATCTTAAAAATTCAATTATTCTTCTATAATCTTGTATACAAATCAAAACATTCAAATAACCGAAAATAACCTTGTGATAATGGATTTCAATTTATTTATAAAATATTATAACTAAAGAAATTAAATATATTAGTGGTAATTCAATCGTATAAAAAATAATCAGCACCTTGAAAACTAAAGTAGAAACCTAAATTCAAATTAGTAATGAACTATCTATTTATACATTAATCAATTTCATAACAAATAACTCAATTCTACATTTCTATTAGCTATTAGCCGATTATCATTTCCATCAGTCAGTGAGTGCATGAGATGAGTTTAGAATGGGAATTATTATAGATCGCTAGTCTTCGATTAATTTTAGAATTACAAATATAATGTTTGAACTTGTTGCATAACATAATAATGTAATTTTTATATTTATTAATATTTAAACATACGTATGTTTTAATTTGAAAAAAAAAATAAACTGTCGTAATATTTATGAGAGAAATCTTGGTCTTTATTATAAATTTCAAACATTGAGTTTATTCTTCATCTTATTCTTTACGTCGTCTACTTATGAAGGTTGGCAATCCACATAGTTAACGAAATTTTTGACATAGCCATTCGAAAGAGCTGTTAACGAACAGTTGAAACGACGACGAAGATCTTTAAGCTATAAGTTTTGACGTCTCCCTACTGATCTTTTTCTTTCCAAAATTATCTGAAGAAGAGTTATGATTTGAAGATTTTTCGGATATAGAACAAGAAAAAAATGATTTGAGCACAATTAACTTATCCTTCATCGAAAAAAGGTGCATAGAGTATTTTATTAATATAAAAAATATAAGAAAAAACGCAATTTTTTGTTTAAAAAGAACCCTCGTTAAACAGTATAGCCCGAATATTATTATTAGATAGAAAAAAATCGCAACGAATTCAATTACGACCCGCATAAGCGACGATACTTAACGGTATCGCGGCGGAGTGAAGTAATTCACGTTTAAAGCACGGCACCCACCATCACAAGACACAAAAGCCGAAAGATTTCGACTTTATTGTTGTTTGAATGAGCGACGAGCGCAAAAGTAGAAAAGCCGCATCATCACCGCAATAATATTTTGTCATCATTCATGCGAGATTTGACGACTGTCTCTCTGAAAACGCCGTTATAAATGTTTAGATATCAGACACGAAGGGGGGCGAAAATGAACGGGGGATTGTTGAAACGGGAGACGCGGGTCCTCACCGCAAAAACGGGGGATAATTAAAGTCGCGGCGACGACAAGAAAGACGAAGGAAGGACAACATCAATCTTTGGTAATCAACGCAAGATTTATGGCCGGTCGTCATTGTCATCATTTTGTTATTTTAAAAGCGTCGTGACCTCCTACACTTCCATATTACCCCCTATCCTCTTCCCCCTTTTCCCCGCCAGATATACAAACTAATGACTTTTCGCTTTACTTACTCGTCTTGTTAACTAAAAGAAAAAAAAATTAAACGAATTCCAGCATATTTATCGTACTTAAGAGTGAGAGATATGAATTTTAAATTACGTAGTCCGCTTTGTTCTCACTCTCAATTTTGCCACTAATATTCATAAAAATACTAATACTACCACTCCTTGACTATACTTTTTTGGCGGTATAATCTACCACCAAATATTTTCATCACCCCCCATATTTTATCGATTCGAATTCTTTCCGGATTGTATAGACAGTGTTCCTTTGATCTTCCTCTTAATCTTTTCCAATCTGATTTCGATTTATGTCTGAAATTTTTACAATGTGGTCAGATCATCATAGACTGAGCTTTACAAAATCATATTTATTATAAATATAAACAATAAAAATTCCTCAATTAGCTATAATTTTTTTACACGTTAACACTATTTTTACTCATTTGAATTTTTTAGACATAAGTATATTATGCATTTTAATTATAAAAAGTTCAAGTATATATACATAAAATAGGATTAAATCTTAAATATAAAAAACTTGCAATATAAAATTATAAGCTGAATTAGAATATCACAGAAATTGACGATTCCATCTACATTTTAAACAAAAGTATAAAATTCAGAGTATTCATCTGTGACATAGCGCAAGAACGGGTTTTATTTAAATATGTCAAAAATTCGCTGGGAAACGTAACGCAAAAAAAAGTGGTAACATATTTCACGCGCACTTCATAAAAATGAAAAAAGCATCAGACAAAAAGATACTTATAACGTTTCCAGTGGGAAGAAAAAACGTGCGTAGCAAGAATAATCGAGAGAAAATATGATGAAATTACCTCCCCGATTTCATAATAATATAATATATATACATGTATATATGTGATATATACGGAAATATATAGACTTTAACGTGTACAAAACGAAATCCGATGAAAGAAGCATTCGTCATACCCGGCATATTAATGAAAAGAGATCAAAAGCCTATGTCCTGAAAAGCGAACCGGTTTTAAGAAATCTGAAAAGTGCCTAAACTCTGAAAATACGCACAGCTCGCAGAATAGATCGCACTATATACACGAAAACGGAATAATCGGAATGTTACCTTTTAAAAACCTATCCTGTCCCATTTTCAACGTCTGCCCTTCTTCTTACGCGCGCAAACCCTTTCACGGCGCATAATTGAGACAAGAAAAGCGTGATGACGTCGTATTGAATGAATAATTTCGTATTACGGAGACAAATTTCGGGTTAATTCCTTGAAAATAGATCCTTTGAATTTCCACGCATTAATTAATTCATGAATACTTGCCAACTAGGATTGCGTAAGATTTGCTATCTAACTAAATATGCCGCCCTTCAGAAGAAACACAAAGAAGAACCGCTCCGCGACGATAAATAAATGAAACGCTTTAAAAATTATTAAATTGTGTCGCATTCCGTTTTAGGGAATTAAACGCGAAATATCCAATAATGTTCTACAGATGCTGGCGGTTTTTTTTTTATTTTTTTGTCTTTCATTTCACGCATGAAATGTGGGAATAATATAATGCTTAAGACATATTCCGCCCTCGGGAAATGGATATTGATAAATCGATACGAAGAAAATCCAGACCACTTGGCATCCGATGTTATAAAGAATGAATGAAAAAAAAAATTCTCAAATGTTACGCGCCATTACGTCCAATATTCGAAATGACAGTGTCATAACGCTTTCGTTCACAAATTAAATTGCCCTCGATATCGCCGAATCAAAGGAAAATTTTAAGGTAAACGATTTTTTGACGCCATTATGCAAAATAAACTGAAAATCGGCACCGAATTATCATTTCATTCCGAATCAATCAAATTACAAGAAAGGCGTTAAAAATTTTATTTTACATCATTATTTCGACGTCGAACAAAAATAATAATAATGAAAAGAAAACTTTTGCAATATTTTTTTTAACACCAATTATTTTCAACATCGATTTGTATAAATATTTCAAATAGAAAATATATAAATTTTGGCAAATTATATATTTTATTTTGATTCATTAAACTTAGAACAATTAATTTAATTAAAAATTTCATTAATCTAATCTAATCAAAACTAATTATATAAACGCAATTAATATATATTTTTGCAAGTTTTAATTAAACATTTTATTTCTAAAATAGTATTACAATTAATTCTAACATAACGTAATTAACAAATATATATATAATAATTACCGTGTATAAAAATATTAATGTTTGAGGAAAAAAGCTATAAAAAAGTATCAGTTTGTAGTAGTTAATTATAAATTATCACGAATATAAAATCTAAATCTAAAGACGATTCGTGATAAACATTGATAAAAAAGATAATGAAGGAAAAGGAAGAATAAGAAGAGAATAGACTCGTAAAATGTATATATAGAAAAGACAATACACGGAGATGAATGTGTACAAAATGAGCATTTATACGTGTATTATACATACAAATATAAATCAGTCGAGTGCGCTGAATGGGAGACACCAGCAACGAGGTACATAAATCATCGGGCAACTGTCCACTACATCGTCGCCGGGGTGGTTTATGACCCCGGTCGGCAACGAACGGGTTGAAAATTAATAACACAACCGCGAGAGCGAGAAAGCCCCGGGCACCCAATATGAGAACCAAAAAGCGCGCATTGCAATATAAAACTGTACGTGAGCACTTACTCGAAATTAGATACGGGAGTCGACTACGTCGAGAAAAAAAAAGAACAACCTAACCGCGTTATTTTTTAAAGATAATATGCAAATTTTCCGAGAAAAATTGCGATACGCACAAATTCGAGCAAACACGAGTACGAAAGAAAAACTCCGGCGGCAACAAGACTTTTCGCCCGTCCGTCCTCCCCCTTTTCTCGATGTCTTTCTTTCCGCTTTTCTTTTTATAGTCATTATACGAGCGTGTTTTTTTTTCGGCGTACAGTTGAAAAAAAAAAGAAAAACCCCTAAATGTTGCCTTAATTAAAAATGCCACCGCGGAAAATTATCACGAATCGTTATCGCCTGCGACAGTAAAAACGGCTAATGAATAACAGACCGGCCATGCGATACAACGGTTACAAAGATCGTATCTGTATTTACAAAAAAATGTATATATATTATATATATTAACGACACTCTGTAGGGGTTAAATTGGTCGTAATGCAACGTTTGCACGTGATTTCTCTAATCAAAATTGCATTTTCTCATATAATATTTCACATTTATCTAGTTTATGATAGTGAAAACACCTGCGGCGCTCTCTAGATAAAGCATCGGATTAGAATAGTGTGAATTCTCTAATATCACCAACATGTTTTCATTACGAAATATGTGTATAATTGTATACGCAAAATAAACGGCATGAAATTAATGAATAAATTCTTCCTACACAAAAATTTAATAAATCTCGAAATAATTAAAAGTTAAATTTATATTAGAAAATTATTTTCAACTACATTACAAATATTTTACATAAAAAAACATGACTTATATATATATATATATATATATATATATATATATATATATATATATATATATATATATATATATACACATCAAATGGTTACAACGATTAAACTAAATTAGTTCATAGATAACTAAGAGAAATCCATTCCAAGAAATTATTATCCGATACCTAGAAAACGTTCATAATATTAGAGATAGTTTAATAAATATACAGGTTATATAAGAAAATATATGAAATCGTTCGGTTCAGTGAATTAATAGGTAAATAATAACACTAATAATACTTGTTTAAAGTTAAAAATTAAAGCGAATATTGAAATATATTCCAAATAACATTAAATGAAACAAAATATCACACAATTATACCTTCAACTATTGTTATTGTATGGAAACAATTAATCGTAAAATAACAATAAAACACAAATAAAATAAAATATTACATATATAAAATATTCAAAAATATTGAAATATTAAAATAATATATATATATATATATATATATATATATATATATATATATATATATATATATATATATATATATATATATATATATATAAATTATCACTGACATATTTATGTAAATATTATCCCATTCAGACAATAATACGTTTTGTACGAACAATACGAATAATGCAGGCGTATAAAATTCAATACGTTTCAATTATATTTGAATAATTTCATATACGCAAAATAAGGGAAAGGGATAAAATAAAAGATGAAACGATATAAATATTGAATTTCAAATACATCCCTTTTCAATTCCAATATATATACATGAACAAAAAACATACATATATATAACTTTCGATACGTGTCGGACACAAAATGGCGAACGGGAAAGAAAATGTCGGAAAATAAAGTCAATGGCAACTTTTTTTTACGGCGGCACATTAAGATTTTACCCGAGTGAAAATTTGTATTAGGAACGTCGTAAAATGAGGAAAAAAAGAACATAAGTAATGCATTTTAAAACATTCCTGAGGGTTTTCCGCTTTTAATAGCCTCTCCTTTCAAATGGTGGAGAAAAAAAGTTTTCACAAAAAAAAATTTCGTGTTGACTTTTCAATACGCATCGTTAATTTATAGTATACTTAATTTTTTAGAATTTACGAGAAAATTTTACATTTAAAAATAATATTTTAAATGGCTGACTAGACGTAAATTGATCTCGTAAAATAGAATATTGAAATAGATATTAAATAAAATAATTCAATTAAAAAAAATCTTATAAACTGATCTGTAATTTAAATTAATATATAAACATTTGACATGAAATTAAGAAATGTTTTATTTATTATTTATATTTTGGAAATAAAATTTATCCACATTATTTTCGCAAATTTTTATTACATAAACATTGTAATACAAAAAAATGGTTTTATTTTTCTATGAAAATATAATAGAAAAGGAATACGAGAGAACAAAAAAGAAGCAAATTTATGTAGAATAAATCTTGACAAGTAATCGATGTTACTACTATACACACGGGACTGCATTTAATGTATACATGAAAAAAAATTGGCAATATATGTTTGTTTTTCACTCACCGAAAACAATAAACAAAACAAACTTATCAAAATAACTACAAAGATACGGAATCTTTTTATTTCTGCGTCTAGTTTTGCCCATAAATACGATTTCTTATGCGGTTTTTCTTTTTCGTTTTTTTTTATATACACATATTTACATAAGGCACATAACTGAAAATAAAGCTGAAAAACGAAAGCTCGCAACCAAAACACACTAAACATACGAAAATACGGTAAATATAATACAATTCCAATTTTGACTTAAATTCATACGTAAAAAGGAAATCGACGTATTGATAAAAAAAACGTATTGGAAAAACTCCATATTCGAATAATTCTAAAAACTGAACAGAATCGACATAGCAGTGTAAATATCTAAATTTATATTGGAAAACATATTTAACGAGGTCACAAAATTGTAAAATCCAGCTCAATCTTCATCAAGCATAGTGGAAAATGTTTAGATCGAGCTAATCAAACATTTATCGCACGGGAACATTCAGCTATCAGGGTTAACTCGTATAAATGTAACGATCCATAAAAGCGAGTTAATGTCGTGTTTTTAATATTAGGCGATATATTTTATTACCAATTTGCACCTGAAATTTTTATTTAATACACATATCGAATACTATATTCGTGAAACATAAAAAAAACGTATTATTTCGATGTTTATGTGACGAAAAAAAAATATATACATATAAGACGTCGTTAATGCATTTACATGATATAAATAAAAAGGTGGAAGAAAGCATAATAAAAATAATAAAAAAAGTTTAAGTTGAAATCGGATTAAGTCGCCGCCGGAGTCGTAAAAAAAAGTGGTAACGTCATTACAATTTCAACACGTGTAGAAGAAAGTTGAAGTTGTAAGATAGCGTTTAAGCAGACGATAAACCTATCCGTAATAAAGAAAGTTTCAAATGGTAAAAATTTTCCAGTTTTTCCACACACCGTTGTGTCCCATTTTTCCATATATAATATGAGCGGCCGGAAGAAAAGAGATTATACTATTAAATTTATTAATATAATAATAGGTATTGTTTTTTTTTTCGTTGTCTAATTTATATTTGGTATTGATATAAATTCTAGTAACATCTTCCATTTTTGTATCTTTATGACAATTTCTAGATTATTACAAAAATATTTCTCTCTCAAAAACTATAAGATATAACAATATAATAACAATATAAAAATTATTCTAAAAATATGTGCGATTTTTTTCTAAAATAAGATCATTTTAAAACAATGTTTATATGCGTGATATTTAATTTATGGTCCAAATAAATCGTCTTTTTACAAAGTGGCGCGAAGAAGCTAAAAGGTTGAATACCCCTGTTCTAGAACGTTGTCACAACGTATTATTTTGTCTGATTAGTCTCGTGTAGGCTTGAATATCGTACGAATATTTTGGTATTACCATGATAAATAACATCAACATGAGACTGATAAGAGTTGATATTTTATTTTTTAGCTTTAAGAGAAATAAGCGAACAGTGGTCCCAAACTTTTAATATCTTCTCAATGATAAAAAATTATAATTTCTAAATATTGTAAAGTATCGAAAAGATATATTTTCATTGATATAATTATTTTTTAAACGTACTGAAGATCGCTTAAAATAAAAACAAAATTATAACACGAAAGATAAATTGATAATAACTCGCAATCCAATTTTCTCGCTAATCCACTAATACGTTTTCGCATAGATAGTGAAAATTAACGGAAACGGATTAAAACCTTTGTTAGTTGAAAACGTTCGTATATTTGTATACCCCCCCCCCCCCCCCCCCGAGATAAATCTAGCTCATGAATAATAAAATTTTCCCCGTCAAACATTCACGATATTATAAAAGGAAATACAAATATTTATGAGAACGATCACATAATGCGACATAACAAATTGTGCCACCCCACAGGAATTCCCTCTAAATGTATTACAGATAATACATATTATATACACGAAGTAAATCACTTTTTAATTTTTTTTCCCCACACACACGTTCGTCATAAAATAAAAGGCGGTTTGTATAAATTTACATATGACACTAAAACTATCGCCGAACACATTGATATAAATGGTTTCCGGTTCAAACGAGCAAGACTTCCCCCGACAACGACAGAACGTTATTATTCAATAATAAATATAACCAAAGTTTTCCTGACGGGGCGCAGGAGGTGGGCTCGTGAATCATCCAAATTGTCCATTATCCCTAAACCATAAAACGTTCGCCGGTTTTGAAAGATGAGAAAAGAAATTCAGCAAAGGTGCTACATTGCTGAAGAGCTACAATGAAAAAAAAAGGGCAAGAAGCTGATTGTACCCTTTTGTCATTATAAATCTTGCGAGCTTGCTCCTTTCGACCCTTTTTTGTACACGGAAAGCCATATGCAAAACGGTCATCAATATTAAATAAAAAATGCTTGATTAAACTGTCGTAAAAAATCTGTACAACGACATAGCGTTTTACAGATATTAATCTACAGATACAAATATAAAAATAATCTATTTTAATTCTTGTTTACAATTTAATTAAATTTTTATTTCATATAAATTGATAAGTTGTATCATATCAAATATCGATAGAAAAATATATTGTTTCCATTATAATATAAAGTAACAAAATTGATATTAAATATATATTATAATTATTTAAAATATACATCTATATCGTACATTTTCCAAAAAAGAGCACTAAATATAACAACCATTTAATGTTACTTTTCACTATATATTACGTCTTAATCTTAAGTTTATACTGAGCTTTTTTATATGTGGACTAGTTTAATTTGATATATGAATCTATCAAAATTCACTTTGCCGATATTATTCGCAGTCTCCGGCATCAATCAGCAAATGGAAAAATACAAAAGATTCCGCAAAGAAAAGAATAAATCTTCATCAGCTGCACGCAGAACGAAGATAAAATCTGATCAAGCCGAAGAAGAAATTGAGCAGAATGCGCACTACTATAAGGCGGACAGAAAAAAAAAAGATAGGAATGTTACCTAAAAAAAAAAAAAAAATTAGAATACACAATATGGCTATGGTATGTTGTAAATTTGCATGATGGTGTACTTACGGTCAAACTCGCTGACCGTAATTCGTTTCTTATTGTGACAAAGTATCGTTTCGCTTTCTTTTGCCACAAAAAGACGACCGGAGGGAAAAGAACACGAAGGAAGAATAATCTGCTTTTTTTTCTTTCGCCTTTTGAGCCGAATAAGACTTCCTGTGATTTGGCGGTGTTCTTACCCAGCGGCCGGCTAAGGCTATATACTCTGGTGGCATGACTCAATGCGAATTTTATGGAGTGGAAATGGCGATAAACATTTTAGAAGGTTGTTTTTTCTCTTACGTATAAGCCTTCGAGTTACTCTGCTGATCCAATGAGTGACATTCGGAGAAAAGACCGCATTCATACAAATGGATAAATCGGTGTATATCTAAACCTCCTTTTTATGCGAATCGGGATATGAAAAGTAAAGTTTTTTACGCGATTTTTATTTACTTTTACGTGACCAAACTTATTTCTGAGACAAACATAAAGAATGTCTGGCTTAGAATTCCATATGATCTTACTCCTCATCGAAGATCCACAAAAACATACTATTGGAAGCTACTAAAACTCCTGAAAGGGTCATATTTTTTATTATTTTATGTGATATTATATATATATATATATATATATATATATATATATATATATATAATATCACATATTTTTTTAATTATATATAAATATGTAGTGTACTAGAATTCTAAAAAGATTGAACAACACTGCAATAAACGATTTTTTTACATTTTTGTGATATAAATTAAAATTGATATACCATATATATATATATATATATATATATATATATATATATATATATATATATTTGCTGAATACATAACATAATATCACATGAAAATAAATTAAGACCATATTTAATACTATATGAGTAACAATATCTTATCATAATTCGGATTTAAAGCAAAAAAAATAATCCTAATATTAGTAAATTAAAAATTATCTAACTCAACATGAGATAAGAATAAATTCTTATTATTTATTTTAAACGTTAATCTTGCCGACAAAGAAATTCCGTCTAACGTTTTATCGTTTATTTGTATCTAGTTTGATTTCTTTGCGTTAAATATAAATATATATTAAAAAAAAACAGGACACGATAAATAATTTTAAAATGGCATCATAATATAAACAACTCTTTAATAATATATGAAATAAAGAAAGGTTGAATATTTCTGTTTTCGTGTGATAAAATTTACGTTTTCAATCAACATTCCATATATGCAGCTCAAGTTATGCTACCGGTTTCCAGTAGTAAAACTGGAAAACATAAATGACACAATCAACAATGTTTCATAGAGACGTTATGAAAATTTAATTCATTTTCTGCTATGTTTATTTTGTTCTCACAATTATAATAATTTATACAACGTAGTACTACTTGATATTCTAAAAAAAATGTAAAAAATAGTTCTTGATTTGAAGAAGCTCTGTTTATTTGTCAACGCCTAAAAATTACAATACATAAATCTATATAAACAAACATTATTTTTTCTTGAAAAGATTAAACATATCATCGGATATCTAATATATTTCATATCAAAATAGACATATCTTGCTTGAATTAATAATTATATTTAATGTAATTGGTACTATAATACATTTAATTAATATAATCGAATACTTGTTTCCAAATCAACTCAACGTTTTATACAAAAACTAACTTAATCACTCAGTTATCAGAGAACCAAATATCAACAATATTAAACAGTAAATCTCAAAGCTAAAAAGATATAGAACAATCACGAACGAGTAAATTTTTTTAAAGAATAAACTTTTATAAACGAATTAAAAAATATAAAACAAGTTTTCCTTATAGAACTTACAAATTCATACTTTTATGACTAAAAATGAAAGTGCACAATATGCATTAAGAATTACAAAATATTTTTTTACACACAGGGATAGCTGCAAAATTTTAATTAATTAATTACAACTAATCGATCAATTAATTGATAATTCTTGTAAATGATCGAAAAAATTAATTAATAATTATTGGAAAATGATCGAAAAATCGATTATAAGTAATAAAAAAGATTATAAATAAAAATCTATATTTAAAAAAATTATCAATTGGAAACAGAAGGTAGAAAATGAATAGGATAGAAATTGATTCAAATGAAGTTTAAGCCTTAACAGTAAATCGTAAAACTAAGATATGACTTTTTTATATTTATTCTAATGGTCGTTATTATCATTTTAAACTGTCTGTTCTGATAAAAGTCACTATAAAAATCAGATAGAATAATTTCTAATAGCTATTTCAAAAATAAAAATGTAACAATGTAATATCGAAAAAACTCACTAAAAAGTCATGATCTGAATCAGAAATGTAAAATTTAAATGGGAAAAAATTTGTTTATTTCCCACTTCTAAGTCATAAAGACAACTTAGAACGAGGTCTGCGAAACTGTCCTCGGTGTCCGTTGCAAAATAGGGAGAAAAAAAGCGAGAATTTCGCGGTTATTTTCACGTTATATACTGCACCCGTGGGACGACGGCGATCCGCGCATATAAAAATCCTACGTTTTCACTTTATCCTCGACATGGGACGTTCAAAAAAAAAAAAAAAAACAAAAAAAACATGACAACGTAACGCAAATATCACAAATGTACAGACATAAACGGGCAACTTCGCTATTGTCGAATAAAGTGACACATGTTTGTTTAAAATATGAGTAATTGATAGTTTTCATGGCTGTATTTTTTAATATGTGATAAAAGTTCATTCAAAACAATTCAATCTTTTCTGTTTATATATTAAGTTAAGTAAAAAAAAATAAAAGTAGATTTTTTATAAATTAACAAATTTGTTTATTCCTAGTTAAATGACGATTTATATAAAAAAAAAATTAATCTTATTTTAAATATAATTCGCGGATTGAGTATCGCTGATTCAGAATTTATTTAACAATTTTCACCACGTAGTACAATTTTTTAAAACGAAAAGGAAGACCCAAATTAAAGTAAACAGATAAGTTAAAAACTTCAATTATCTATGCACGGCTAACTGAAGAAAGAAAATATGATACAGCAACATGAATATTAAGATTAAATTCACCAATTTTATATTATACAAATAACTAATATTTAAATTCTTCGACTAATTTAGTGTAAAATTGATAAAGATAAAAATCAATTTAAACAAAAATAAAAATCAAAGATACCTTCAACTGGCTTAATTCATCATTAACCACCTTTAGAAACCGCATTTGTATATATACATAGGTGTCCAACCAATTGTACTTACATTTATAGCAAACCCTGACCACAACAGCCCTTTCAATCGTGGTAATTATGCCGTTTCACACCGGTAGTGAAATTAACGTTCAATTTGCATAGTGGTGACGTTAGTTTGACGCTCGGTCGTTACAGTTATGTGGAATAATACAGTAATAATATCTACAAAGGTATTGAATTGCGCAAACATCTTGAATAACGACACCATCGCAATAACGATAAAAATTAAATCAATATAATTATTGTAACTGAGAAACGAATATATATATATATATATATATATATATATATATATATATATGTGTGTGTGTGTGTGTGTGTGTGTGTGTGTGTGTGTAGAAATTTCTAATTTAATACAATTAATCTGCTTTGGAAAAATGGCGCCAAATGCAACACAGGTCAATTGATTTATACAACGTTCTTGATAAACCACATCCTTATGATGCAAAAATGATTCATACACCCACACAAAGAATATGAGGAATTTCTGAATGCAAGAGAATGTTGAGGTCTCTCGAGGTTGCGAAAGAATTCGATGAATCAACTACCAGCACACAAACGTCTCAAACTACAAAACGAACGACAAGTAAATAATAAACGTGTAACGAGGTCTGAATATAAAACGATATTTTAAAATGATTGCAGAAAAGCTTAACATCGCATAACAATAAAAAAAAACTTCGATTAATATAAAAGACTCTTAGAAACGATGGAAAAATACAAAATATATGTAGTATAAAAAATAATTTAACTCGAATATATTTCAAGTATATATTATAGTATACATACGCAAAAAAATATATTTGTCATTTATCACATTATAAATAAAAAACATTAATATTTTAATCTGAAATAAAATTATTTATAAATTGAAAACACAAATCATTGAAAATTAAATAATAAAAAAATATTAATTTGACAAACATTTGCAAAACTAAAAATCGCAAACTTGTTCATCGCTAAACAACTTTATTTAAAATTGTGTGTGGGCGAAGTTGAACGTTTTAATTCACTGTCATTAACACTTAAGATTAACTTTTACCAACGTAGTTAATTCAGTGTTGCTCAAATTGATACGTCTTAATACATTCCATGCTTAGATCATTTTGTTTTTAATTTAAAACGCATAATATATCAACATTGAATCATCAAATATTCCACGACTGATATAAGAAAGTAATTAATCATTTGATAAAAATTATAATTTTGCCGCATTATTTACAGATAATTTTTAATTAAAAAATTCGATAATTAAGTATTAAAAAAAGTTACCATAATTATTTGTCAAAAGTACTCCCAATTAATTTTATATTACTACTTTGTAGTAATAAATATCCTCTTTTAAAATTAAATTAATGATAAATTCAATTTTAAATAAAATGCCGTTTACAAAATTCGTTATTCTTTTTTTTTAGCAAAGTAATTATAAAATTTGTATTTTAATAGCCAATATAAATCGACAAATAATTAATTAAAAACGGAATAATTTCATAAAAATTTACCTGTATTCCTTTGATAAAAACGTCAATGTTAATTAATAAATGTATTATGGCGAATGAAGAAAAAAAAAGTTATCTATACCTGTAACAAAACAAAATAAAATATATTACAAATTAAAAATAAAAACGTAAAAATGTATTAAATTAGAAAAATATATTACAAAAACACTTTTATTTACTCCCGTTACGAGCTCTTTAAATTATTAAATCTCTAAGTGTATATAAGCCGATATAATAATATATTTATACTAGTAGGATATTTCAAAGTGGAATAATGCAGTGTCCGAACCCAATTTCTCCAAGAATCCAGGAACAATTCGGAAACCAACGTCGTTTTTGACCTTAACGTGAAGGAAGCACAATGCAAGCGTTGAAAGTTATGTTTTCACATCGCATTCTCATGTTAATGAGAGATGCAAGATATGCCCTTTGGTCACCCGGTCGGACATTATAACACCCCGATAAAGCGCTGTTTGCGCTGAGTTTCTGAAATTCGTGATAGAACTATTCAATTATTCGCATTCGGTCCATGCTAAATAAAATAAAACCGGCGAACGTACACAAACACAGACACCATTGTACTATTATCATAAAAAACAATGTATTTATATAATATATATATTATATATGAGATTGTTGTTCAAAATCGCGTCAAAGAAACGATATAATTCGTTAGTATAAAATTTATAAACAATATAAAGTGGTTTCGAGTCAAAACGGACGGTTGTGGTCGATTACAACTTACCATACTTGAACAAGTCCATTTGCATTTAGCACATTTTAGGTCTATTGTAGTTGACGATAACTTTGTCGATATTATAGCAACACAATAGTTTCGAGCCTAACCGATACAATTGTGCGAAATTACAGTTTCGGTCGAATCGCAAATCAGAGTTTGAACGGTTGAAAACACTTAATGCGTCAAAGTTACAAGTGGAAAAGAATTAACTGCAATATAATAGAAAGCTTAACGGCGAGAAAGTTGGAATGCAATGTTGTTCTAATAGATTTTAACCCTTTCAACGCTAAACGCGTAGTTCGATGTCAAACGGTAGCGTAGTATACACGCCATACGTTTACAAATAAATCTCATACTTCTTTTCAATTAAAATAGTATTTTTTTATTTATATTTTTTATGTATTATATATAAATATCTATTCATTTTTCTTGACGGAATAAATATTGGTATCACTGAAATATGTTAAATATTATCCTTACTCGAATGACAATTTAATTAATTTAAGTTGATTAAAGAAGGAAAAATTTGTTAATTAATGTAAAAACACATATTTATATAATTATCGCAAAAACATTATTAAAAGCGCAAATAATAATCTAAAACAAAAATCAAATATTATATTTAATGAACATAATTATAATTAAAAATACATTTTTATAAAATATCTACATTTAATACAAATGAGCTATAAAAACTAACTAACTTTTATCGCGAAATATTTAGAAAAAATGTCGAATAATTTCATATAAATTTTCATTTCACTGGAAAATCTTAATTATATATTAAAATATATTGATTATGATTAAAATTAGAGTAAAAATAAACGAAGTCGAAAAATGCCATAATTTTTTTTACATTCAACAAAATATAAAAATATCAGTAATAACAAGGCAAGCGTGTTATAAAATAGTACACATTCCTAACTGAATAAACTAGATTATAACTAACAAAGAGCACAAGTTATACTGCATATATTATTTATATACCATATACGTATATTTATATACACAAAGTTCCAAAAATGTTTATACTAAATATACATATGTACATACATTAAGTTTTGAATTATTTGTTTTGTTTTATGACCAAACTGAGTTCGAAAAAATAATATTTTACGATAAATCTGACTATTATTTAACAACTTATGACATTTATAGTAACATTATATACATACATATATATATATAAAATCTCATAGTTTTATTTTAGAACAAGAAGAGTCTGCTTTAAAAAATATTTTTTGTAATATATTATAATTAAACAAACTGCATACAAGATCAATGCATAAATACTATGTTATAAGAGGAAGACTAAAATGTCGCTCCGCGTTATAAGGATAGATTAATTTACTTATATTTTAAACATTCCTGTATTCAGGAATCACACATAAATAGATAGGTATACGGTACCATCAAAACAAAAAAAATAAAATATTCAAACGTACACGATAATCGAATTAACGCGGACACGGCACACATTCATAAGGTTTCAACATCACAGCAAATTTCAAACCGGAGACTACGAGGAAATAGTAAAAGCCTTTGCGATCATGAGATTGACGTGGCAAAGGACAGTTTGCCTAATGCAAGTCACTTACATAGTAATCGCAAATTATTCGTATGTCAATTCCCATACATTGGTCTTCTGACTGGCTGCGACTCGGTTACACGTGTTAGCAAACAGATTACATTTCGGAATCAACAGACAGTTAATGTTTGTCTTTCGATTTCACATGATACCGTATTGACTAATGTAGGTTTAGTAACACTGAGAGTGTTAAACGGAAGCAAGGATAAAAAAGGTAGCGGAGATTCGAAATTTAGAGACGATTTAGATCACTTATATCAAGTTATAAATTACGGACATTTGTGACAGATTTATTTAATAGTTTTTTTTTTCACTATTTTAAATAAATAACAGATATTTCTAAACTACTATCTAGTTAGATTTTAATTAGATTCTATTTTAGACATCAAATTAAATAAATTTAATATAAAAATATTTCTGGCTTCCTACAATCTACATTTTTATTGTTGTAACAATAAAAATGATGCATTCGATGTTATTTACTTGTTTTGCGATAACACGTCTCATATTATAATTGCGAAAATATTTTATATCGACATGCAATGTTTATAATTTTAATATATTTCATAGTAATGATAAATAACTTCAAATACTTTATTAGGTATAACAATAACGTGCATTAAAATATTTAAATCACGATACTAACCAGATAAACGTGATAGTCATGTGTAAGTTAAAAAATATCTAACTTTTAATTGCAGAAAGTTCTTAATGTTAAAAACTAACTAAAATTCTGTGATCTGAATGGACACAACTGGAACTCTGATCTAAATATCAAAATATGAATAGTTAGTTAATTTAAAATATTTTTCGAATGAACAAAGAAAGTAAAAGTTGTATTATATTATGTATATCAGGGGTAGCCAATCGGTCGATCGCGAAGCTAATTTTGATCGATCGCGTGCGATATCTTGACTTATGGCCATATACACGGACATAAGTGTTTAAAAATCTCTATATATATTTACCTAATTTGAATTAATAAATATTGTTAACAATTATTCATGTTATTTTAATTCCCCTGGACGTAAGTTTTAGTTTTAAACCACGCATATAATAATAAGTCGATCGTGACACATTTTTCAAATAAAAAGTCGATCTTACGTACACAAAACTTGGCTACCCCTGCTATAGAACTTCAATGTAGAATAAAAATATATAATGACTCATCTTAGATAAAAAAATAATAATCTTATAATTTAAACTTTTATCAGTCAAAGCAAAGTACTTTAACATGAACTTACATTTAAATAGTGCTTATTCATTTTATTAATGTATGAGGAAAGCTTATTAGTCATATGAATATTGTACATTTATTCACATTAGCAGTATGAATAATGTTTTGTATATTATTTTTAAAAATATTTATTATAATAATTTATCGATGTTTTTTTAAATTGAATAATGAAATTCTGTCAGTTTTTGTAATTATAATTTTATTTGATGGATATCAAAAAAGAGTATATAATTATTTTGTTTGATAAAATTTATATATAATAAATAACAAAACTAATAGTAATATAAAATTTGTATTTATCAAAAAAAAAAAAAGATTTACGTATTATATATAAAATAAATTATTTAGAAATCGGTTATGAAATGCTGTTAAATGACTGATACAATTGAAAAACGCTCCCCTTTAATTAAAAATCTAGCAGCCCCACGTTTATAAATTAATTCAATTATAACTCCATTTCATCACGTATTCGGAACGCTATAAAAGAAATGAAAGTAGAAAAAAATATCAAGTTCGATCGAAGCGAACGTGTTTAGTGGAAATTAAATTGGGTTCGAAACTCACAATCGCGGCAACGCCAAGTCGCGGGAATCCGACACCCACAAATAATAATAATAATAATAATATTAACAATAATAATAGTAATTGCAAAACTTGGTAAAACAATAACAACATACCGCCGAAAACAAAAGCAATCTGGCAACGGGTACACAGGCGTCGGTTTTACAGCCAACAATGAACGCATAAAATTTCAATTACACACCAGATTTCGCAAAGGTACGCGTGTAAAACGAGTGCTTTCGAGCTTTTCAGGATACTTTCGAAGACTTCTGCTTTCGACTGAAACTTTTAACTCGCTTTTCCATTCCGCGGATATATCCACGGATCTTGCAAACCTTATACATACATACATACGTACATGCGCTAGGGCTGAATGCGATCGTTTGACAAAATATAAGCAAAGTTGTAATCCCGCGAGAGACTCCTGCGATATTTTCATTATTTCGTCTGCTGGTTCGTTTTTCGAAAGTTAAACATTATCATCGTTCGCAAATACGATCTAAGTTTAAAGAAAATGTGACCGTTTTATGGACCATTACGAAGCTGCTACGAAGGCATCATAGTAAGCTCTTTGATCCCGCCAGTGAAACAGAATGACATCTTTATTGAATGGGGACTACATTTCGAATAGGTTTTTATATCTATATATCGCAAGATTAAATTTTAAAGTTTATATATAAATATTATATAACTCATATCCCGATTGCGTGTATTGTGGAAAAAAAATTGTAATAAAAATGCCAGAAGGTATATTATAATATTACAAGGAAAAAAGCGATGTCGTTCGATACCAACTTCCACTGTAAAACGATATTGGATGCAATAAAATGGAATAATGGTATTGTTAAATTTAACATTAGCACGAGGAAGTATGGAAATATTGCTGCAATTTATAATACGTTCAAGTCGAAAGTTGAACATGGAAGATCGTAATAAAAATTTTCTACGTACAAACATCCGATGCACATGCTGAATTCTCAAGGAAATATATTTAAAGCGATTTTATGAAAAATATTCATAAATTTCGTACATATATGATAATATTTGTAGATTATAAATAAACAATAGCGTCGCTTAAATTGGAATTCTCGTTGTAATATTATTAAATCATTTAATATTCATAGTTAGTCATGAGAAATAAATCAATAATGTGTAAGATAAACGATAACACAGTATCTCGACTTATGAACTTTTTTCTTGCTCTACTTTGACCTTTAGATACAAGTAGATTTATAATGTGTTGTAGCAATGATAATTTTATTATCATTTTTATAAAATATATTTCTTGTTGCTGACAATGTAATTATTTCTTCATAAATATATAATGGAAAAAACTAGGTTTAGAAACGTGAACTTTCAACTGTAACGAATAAAGTATCATTTTACACCTTCTAATCACTATGACCTATAAAAAGGAATATGCATTTTGAAGGTTTTCCTTGAAAGAAAAAATAAAATATTATATAAATATTGTAATAACAGATGAAAAACGTAATATTTTTAAACGTAAACATACATCAATATTACAAGTTTTCAGAGTTAAAATATATGTATAAAAACATTAACAAAGATATAAAAAATCTTAAATTTCTTTATATATTATTAATCAAAGTATTTTTTATACATAGGGGTCGATATGATATTTTAATTAATTAATTGCCACTAATCGATTAATTAACATTTTTTAATTGATTCGTGTATTATCATCAAGAATGAGCAAGTATGTAAAATTTCAACTCAAATGGATATCGAGAAGTGATCCAAAAATCGATTACAAGATTTCACTACGACAAACCAACAAACAAACAATACAAGTTAAAAAAAGTATAAAATACTCTAGATAATTCAAAACGATTTAATATACATATATGGTATATAAAATTATAATAAAAATCAATATATGTCATAAGAACCCAATTATATGATATCTTTATAAAAAGTTAGGTTCTTTTGACGAGTCGCCAGCTCTATAAACAGTATACCTTTCTGAAGGATTATTCGATAAAATATCCATATTTAAATCGCGGGCGCGCGCGTGTGTATGTGTGTTTATATAACAGGAAGTCGCACGTATCATCCTCCGCAAAAGTTATTCCCGAGTATATTATTAAAGTCGGATACATTTAACGCTTCATAACCACTAAGCGGCTCTCAATTAAGCTCAACGTTTTGATGTCTTCTACTAGCTGCTTAATATCAGCAAGTAAATAAACATCTTTCACGAATAATAGCATCAGAAGCGAAACATAGCAGATCTACCTACGGTTCATTACGTGATTTATTATACTTGAATAGATTCAAACTTTACATATGTAAAGTTTGAATCTATTATTATATATGATAATAAAAGAAAGAAAAAAAAATCGAAACAGGTAAATTTTTAATTATTTTACTTCAACTTTTATGAATAATAATGTCTTATAATATAATAAAACGTTAAATTTGGATAATTATTTAATGATTCTTATCGCTTCAATAAATACTGTAATTTAATAGTAAAATCTAGAATTAACCTATCTTTGAAGTTGGTGACATACAATTACAGCAAAGCTATAGATTAAAATACTAATTACAGACAGACTATTCATATATATTATCTTAAGTATAGCAATTGAGAATGACCTAATTATAGGCAATTAATGGAAAATATACAATTTACAGTAAAATATTAAAAACAGTAACAATAATTCTTTATTTTATAATACTTCATAGGACGTCAGAAAAATTTATATTTAAAAATTTACTCATAATATATATATATATATATATATATATATATATATATATATATATATATATATATATATTGTTACGTCCCCGGGGTCGGGGGTTTCTAGGATAGAAAATGATACGCTCCTATTTGTGTATATCGGTCTTACCAATGGAGGTTTTATTACTGACAGGTTTACAATAATCGGCAACGAAGTACAAGAACACAGTAAGAATTATAAATAATAGAAATAATAGAATAAATACATCAATTAATAACAGTAATCAAGATACAAACATAAATCATTAATCAGAGATACAAACACAAATCATTAAATGCCAATAGTTAGAGATACAAACATAAATCCTTGAATGCCAATAATCAGATATACAAATATAAATCAATTACAGAGCAGTTAATAACAATAATGGACATACGTCAATTAATAAAGACATACATAAATGAGTTACACTAAACAAGAGCGACAAGGGATTAATTACTGGTTACCAAAACCTTAATCTCTAAACCCATATTCCATATTTGATCCACCGGATTGGAGTATAACCGCTACTCCTTCTGGAACCAGATCGTAGATATCCAACGTGAGACTTCTCGAAGAACGTCTTCCAGACACTCTTCTGGATTCGTAGAGCTCCCAGATGCCGACCAGGCCGCTCCTACATCCGATCGTCCTTCACCGTAGTCTGATGTCCTTCCTCGATCTATCCATCCGGTCCGAGCTTCACAGAGCCAAGGCTCTCACATGTGAAGTCGGGCAGAGCTTCGCCGATCCAAGACTGCTCACAGACGAAGCTTTTTGTATACTGGTCGTACACCCGTTTTATAGGCGGCCGACCTGCAGTCCTTATCGGTTTCAGCCAATAGCGAAATAGTAACGCCCATTGAATATGGGAAATCCCGTCTACATTATTACTTTGTGATTATCTTCGTCGCTTGGGTTTTTAGAATCCATTAGCATTGTTATCGTAATCCATCTTGTCTATCTACTTTTATATTTACAAAGAACAGGGTTTTTCCGTATCTTATCTCTAACTTAACTAAATGCCGTTTACCTGCAGTAATTATATTTAATTCTTATATTAAACCCCCCAAGGTCGTAACAATATATATATATATATATATATATATATATATATATATATATACATATATAATGTTTTCATGGTAAATTTAAATAATTATGATATTACTAATAAAGAATATAGAAGCCAGATTGTGATGCGCTTCGTCGAAATTGTTCACATTTTGACCGTGGTTTTTTTTAAATAATTAATATCACATTACATATAAAAAACATATATACAGGTAGTCCACAATATGCGTACACATATGTGACGTGTGGGAAGCCCTGATCCGAAAATTACGGTACTCCAAACAGCACCAGAGCAGTCACGCGATGCTTTCAATCACAAGACAGGTTGTATATACGTTACACACACACACACACACACATACGTAAAAAAATCATTCGTATCCACATACATACCATATATACACCATTACGTCTATAAGGCATTATATTACATTGACTTCCATTAAGCAAATAAACAAGGTACCATCGTGACCAAGAATCGGGGACGGAGGTTCGATGAAGTCGTTTTTGCGAATTCGTTTGAACCTACATCCCTCTTACCACTTAAGAGAAATCTTTACGTTTAATATAAATCAATCAATCTATTGCTTAGATAAATAATATATATATATATATATATATATATATATATATATATATATATATATATATATATATATATAGTTAATTTGTATGTAGTATGGAGGCGTTAAATTTATCATGGATATAAGAGATATTGATTAATGAAAATAGTAACTAGTAATTCAAAATCCAATAATTACGAATTTTATACTTAATCGTAACTCTTACGTGACTAATAAATATAAATGACGCATTAAGAGAAATAACCGTTTTGGAAAGTATTATTCATTATCAAATCCATCGGTTCTTATCAGTTTTGAAAGCGATCAAAAAAAAAAGTCAAAACTAAATGAAAACGGAACGCCATTAACGTTTGAATCATATATTTATTTTTATGCTACATAACAATTTTAACTTTGATTATTTCAGTTAAAAAGTCAAAATTCTGAAATAAAGGCACGCGGTGAATAATAGTCCAATAAAAAAATCGATCAAAATACAGAGATATGATTTTAATTTTCACAAATAAATTTATTTATTCATCATCAACTCTATATTGAATTTTGAAAATTTATTATTATAATGAAAATGTTATTCAAAATCATAACATAATTTATAAATATTTAAATTATGATTGAAAAAGCTTTGTACAATAAAAAATTATTGTGATATTGAAAATATCACAATTTTGTCTAAAAAAGAAAAATTTTGTCTAAAAGTTACTGAATATTTATATCAACTATTGAATATTTATATGAACTCATATAGGACATTTTTCACCAATAAAGATGCTGATAGAAAATCTGACAATAAATATTTTTTTATGAAAATAAATTAGTATAATGAAAATCGAAAAGTTGATCCAAATGGTAATGGCATTGATTTATTATCATATTGTCAATTTTCTAACTAATTACGATCATTTTGAGCGAGAAATATATTTCAAATTATAAAAAAATCCATATACACTTATATCCGTCGACTTTAAGTCACTCGTTCGATATAAGACGAGAGAAAATGTAATTTCCTATTGCAAAGGTGTTTCGATAAATCACGCCCGTTTGCAATTCATCATTTAATAAGTGATCGTCGATTTGAATGATTCGTTCCACTTCGATATATATATATATATATATATATATATATATATATATATATATATATATATATATATATATATGGTATGTATATATATTTATATATATATATTTATTTATTTTGCTCCCGTTTTTTTCAGATTTCTTCCCGCTTTATTTGCGTCGATTTTTATCATTCGAAACGTAGCGTAGGAATTCGGTCGCAAACGAAAAGATTCTTTCGTAGAGAAGAAAAAAAATAACGACACAATAATAATAAGGGAAATGTGAATTTTCCGAATGACATTGTCCGAATACCGAACGTTCTCTGCTATTTTTCTTCTCTCAGTCCTCGTTTGCCGTTTTCGCCCTACTCGGATTTCGTGGACATCAAAAAGGCGATTGTCCGTATTAAATTTCTAGGAATACATTTTATTCGCAAATTTATAATTGGAAAATGTGTGTGAAAATATTTTTTTAAAAATGTATTACAAATATGTAAATTTGCTTAGTCAAAATCAACGTACAAAATTATAAACAAATAACCAAAATTATTAGTCACATTATACAAATGTTTGAAAATGTTATATTTATATTTGTTAATAAGGTTAAAGTGAATTTTATTTGCGGTTCGGAAAAAATAGATAAAATTGTAATTTTATTAAAATTTTGGTTTTACGTTGAGGAAAATGATAATAATATTTTCGAGTGTGATTATATTCAAAATATTTGAAATTTGTTTATCAGATAGCAATCAATCTTCGTAACATGTTAATTGCCATCGACTTTTATATAAATACAAATTGAAAAATAATAATAATAAATTAATTGATTCCATTAATTTTAAAATTAATAATACATACAAATATATTAAACAAATAAAGCAATAAATTCTCGTAAAATTACACTCGATTACAATATTCAAATGAATCAATATGATCATAATGCACAATAATTTGTTTCGCTGAGACGAAAATACAATTTATACGTAAATTTCCTAAGTACACACTTGAAATAAGATTCAAAACGCTATACAATGAACAACCCGAGTATAATATCCACAGCTCAAGAACCATTCATAAAACACTTCAAAGTAAAGCTCTTTGCGCAAATTTCCATGTTTCGAAAATAAAAGCAAAGTTAACACAACGTATAGAGCAAACGATTGACGACGATGATGGAAAAATAAAATGCCAACCAAAATCCGAATGAATACACGATATACCGTTTCTATTCAAAACGACTAGTATAAAGAAAAAAGATTAACTATAGATATAAAAATATGAAGAGTCATTATTGTATTATGCGATTATTAGAAATTAGTTCAAGAGAAGGCGCAACGGTTCCGCCAATGTCTTCTAGAATTAGAGCAAAACCCTCAGGCTTTTAGCCAATTTACCAATATATTCACTATTGATAAGGTAACGGCAGTCGAAGACCAGCTTTCGAGTATCTCTATCTTGGCGTCGGGCAAAGTTCAAAATTGCTGCGGTTTCAACGAAAACCACTATACAAAGGTATCAGAGAAACCGAAGGGGGGAAAATTGTACTAATACCGTTTCCGAGCTATAATCTACGAATGGCACTGATTTATGCTAAATGTCAAGGTTTACATGCATGTATGTAAATTAGTGTAATTTTGATAAAAATACAACGACACGTATATATTATCTATTATTTTAAATTATACAACGACAATATTAAATAACCAAGAAAATTTTGTCGTTTATTAGATGTAAAAAAATAATCATTGTATGCACACACAGACGACAGATTTTTTTGGGTTATGGATCTACAATAAAAATATTTTATATTCATATTTACATAAAAATAAATATAAGCATAAATTATAAATATTCGATTAAAATATGTAAAATACAATTATAATGATTGTGCATTTCTTATTAAGAAATAATTGTAAGAAATGTACGCAATCGAAGCGTACAATGTCTTTTACTTAAACAGCGATGGTTAACTTCAGGTCTGCAAACTTTCAACATTAATTAGTAAAAATCAATAGACTTACAACCCTTAATATTTTATTAGTATCAATTCACCATAATTTTAATAATAATTTCAGTGTATTAGATCTATTATATATTACTCAATATATAACCGCAAGATTAATCGAAAAATTATTAATATATAAAATTTGATTTTCATATACGTTTTAATAGAATATTAATAATCAATTATATAAATTAATGATGTATTTTTTTAATCAATTATTATACATACATTTATATTATATAACAGCTGCGTCATTTCACTCGCTCATTAATTAATTTAATATAAAATATGCATGCGCCGAATCAATTTGAAACAATCGAAGATATCGGAATCATAATTGTCACATAATAAAATTGAATAATTAACCCTATCGTTGAACACACCGGTTTGCCGGGGCAACGTTGTGCAACACATAATACCGGTCGAATGACCTAAATATCGACAATACGTTATATTCATTCGACGTGCATAAACTGTCTATATATACACATTATACGTATAAAAATATGTGTGCGAGTGTACGTGCGTGCATGCGCTTCATTTGATGAAGGTTTTTTTTTAAGTACATATAATGCATGCCGATGTAGAGGGTACTATTTGCATTTTTGCGATTTCGGTCGCATGCAGTTTAGTCATGTTCCGCCTGAATACTTTTGAGGTCGTATGTCCGACGGCGGTTCAAGAGGGATTTTCAGATTTGATTATTTTAATATTTTATGAAAAGGATTTTTTTAATAATCGATTTAAAAAATAATAAAAGAATTCTTCGGTAAAATAATGTGAAAATATGGTATAAAGTTACTTCTTGATAGTCTTGAAATATTTTAGAGTGTATGTATTACAAAAATATTGTATACTATCATCTAAAAAATATAGACAATATTTTAAATAATTTATACATTTATTTACATTTTATAAAAAAAACTTGATTTATCAGTGCTCTACTATAAAAATTCTAAATTCTTTTAATAAATGAAATTTATTAATAAAATATTTTTTATGGAATTTAATACTTATTCATGGAATCATTCCAAGAAGAATACATTTTAGATCCACTTCTATATATATTCTTATGTGAAGACAAAAATATTTTTATGTGATTTTTTATTAACTATTGCGACCAATTTAAAGTTTTAATTTAAAGTAATAAACACCAAGTATTCAAACGTTCTTTTAATATCGCTATATTTCAAGGTTGAAAAACAATTTTTATTTTCACTATGTACTTAGTGAATGTAAAAAGATATTTAACTATATTTGTTTTCCTTTCTAAATAATAATTATAACTTACAAAAGATGAAAACGACCAACTTTAAAGAGAATCAAGCGATTAAACGACAACGAGATAAATTTCCTCCGATTCAAAGTCGCGGACAAAAGCGCACAACAATTGAATTAAAATCATAATTAGCCGGCTTCTGATTTAATATTAAATTATAACTACTTCAACACTCAGAAAATTCATTTGCAAAATGAAATTCTACGATGACCATTTATGGAACAATATAATTTTGCACGTTGTATACTTTTGACCCAGTTATATCTTCGTAGTTATATAGAATACAATGTATATAAAAAACTACAAAATACTAGTTCTATAGTTTTAACATTTAACAGTATAAAGTTCTTAAACCGCAGTAATATTAAATTTCCTACAAATTGCAATAATTTGGAAGTTATGAGTTTAAACCGATACTTTGACTCGGTTAAAACTTAATTCAATTAACTCTGAAGTGTAACATGTTATCGTATAATTATAATAAATATATAAATGCATATCTTCTCTGACATAGTAAACACTTTCTCGGCGAAGTCTTTAGATACGCGAACGTACAAAATGATATCCGTTCAGAAATACGAAGTTTCTCAAATTGTGCGGTTCATATAAAACTTTGTATAACATATGTGGCACGTCATTTGTATGCCCGTGTGTTTTTGGCCTTAATAAAGTACAATAGAAGAAAATGTTTGTTGCTTTGTAAGCTTAAATAATATTATAACAATAGTTAAATGTTATCCTACTTTCGTATTATAGAAGAATATCCTATTTAAAAAAAATGAATTATAAAAAAAAGTATTTGAATACATAAATCTACACGTGCATACATAAATTTAAATACGGTCATTTTCAAATACTTTATTCGTGTGTCAGAAGTCGAATTCCTCAATTTACCACCTGTTTCCAAATATATTAAAATAAATGAAAAATATAAATAAAAAGGAATATTTTAAAAGTTCTTTAAAAGAACAAAAAAAATCACAAATTATGAACTGCACGCATTACTAGTCGAACTGCAACTTCAAAGAGTTTATGTAAAACATGCAATTTCAAAGGTAATTTTACATAATTTAACTAAATTTTGTCATTAATATAACTTGAAAATAACTAAAAAAAAATTCAAAGGTTGAAAAGCATGAAACCGTCATTTCGAGTAATTTTTAATAAAATAAAAATAATATATCACAATTACCTGATGTAGCTTTATATCATAATAGAAAATATTCATAATAATCCTCTCGAAAATATTAAATTTCTCATTTCGAAAAGTATAAAGATGAAAATTGCATCATAGTAATGCCAACCGTTAAATTGCTCGTTATATTACATCTCGGAAACGAATAAATAATGAAATTACGTATTAAACGGAACAAAACCGGGAGCCAAACGCATAATCCGAGGTTACAGCGTCTCGAAACTCGGTAGCCCCGTTAAAATAAAACTCACCCCGCCAGTATGTACCCCTTCACTAAAAAATAAATATAATTCACATTTATGACGAATAAATATTTCCGAATATCGCATAGCGCTCATTCAACCGGGCATTACGAGTAATGAATAGTCGCATCGCGAACATAAAAATACGACACTTTTGCAACGAACTGTGTCGGAAAAATTGCGAAATTTTGTTGTTTTTTTTTCGGTACTTTTTGAATTCTGTTATACGTTAAGTGGAGGGAAAATTTATGCATATGCATATAACGCTCGTGTTTGAATAAATTTTCACGACATTTTCGTATTGTGCCGCATTCAAACAAAACATATGTGGAAATACAAAAAAAAAGGGAACGTGTCCAATTTGCAACTCGTATCGTGAAAAACCGAATGCTAAATGTTTTTTTAATAGTCGATATTTTTATACGCGATAATAAATAAATCTATGTTGCGTTGGCATATTCATATGAATCGAAATTCGTTATCTCCAACGAGCCATAAGGGTAACATAATTTTAAGGGAATAACAATTGGACGAAACCAAAAACGCAACTTGTTGATAAATTTTAAAAATAAAAAACCTATAAACAATGTATTGATAACGATAAATTTGATGAAGAAATATCATTAAAAAAATTATTAAATTTATATAGTATATAATACAATAAAATATTAATCAGTTTTTAGGTGTTTTCAAAATATGAGATAATAAAAAAAGTTTGTAACCACTGACCTAGACCTTTATATCGAGTTTCAGATTTATTTTTCTATATAATCGAAACACCAATTTCACGCCCAATCGACAGATATTATTTTTTGGTGAAAGATTTGACACATCGCTCTTCCTCCTTTTCAATAATATTTGGAACCAAACTATTGATGTGGAAATATTTTGGGTTATTTACAACATTGTCACTTAATTTTTTCGTGAGATTGAATCGCCAATTCTGTATGAAATTTCTATTTTTCATATTATTAAAATTAGTTTTTTTTATATCATAAATATTAGTAAAGCGTATTTTACGATTAAGAGAAATTGAGAATCACCAAAAATAAATAAATAAATAAATAAATAAATCTGCCATAATATCAAAAGAAATATAATATAATAGATAATAATAATATATAAGTTTGCAACAAAATATTTTATATCGGAATTTTCCTCCCACACAGTCGTGTTTTCAACATAAAATCAAATAATAAAATACACAAAAGTACAAAAACCTATAATCTGACGAAAATCGCCATAAAAGACATTAAACAATAATTTAAAACGAACGTAAACATTTTCCAAAATAATAATGGCGCTTTTCTGATCGCTATTTGGCCCCCGACTCGGAACCGTAAATTCAGTCGGGTGAAGGATGAAATTTTCATCTAAATTTTTTGGGCACCGGAACCGAACTGAAAACACAAACATATAACGCGAAACACAAACAGAAAGATCTCCTCTCGGAAAATCACGAAATGAAATTTTCCAACTTTAACGGAACAATATTAATTAAACGTAAACGGCGAAGAAATATTGCCATCTTCGCGAATGTCATATCTGACGCAATTCATTATTTATACGCACGTTAAATATATATATATATATATATATATATATATATATATATATATATATATATATATATATATACTATGTACATATAAATACATATATAAATATATGATATACATACATACGGATATACATATACAGAAACACCAATATTTGCTCGTTTGTAATTAAGATTTATCCGGGTCGGGTACGCTTTACGATTAGCATATTAAAACAACCAACTTTTCTCTTTGCTATATTACGAAAGAACATATACACAATTTTTATACGTATTTATTACGCTCATAAAGCAAAACAATGTACAACTTTTGAATATTAAACGTAGTTATGGCATCTTACATTTATTCCCTGCGCAAATATTAACTTACAGCTGTGGTTTCAAAAAAAAAATTATTGTACACGTTTAAATGAGTCCAGTGTTGAGTCGGAAAACATTTAATATGTAATCTATAAGTGAAATAATTCGTGCGTGACTATTTATACTGATCTTGTTTTACACGAATTTTTGATTCAAAATTTAATAAATACTATTTTACGAACTTCATATTCACCTTGAGATGATACAGTATTTTTTATATCCTAAACTAAAAGTTTAGCTTCCCCTTTTTTCGACGTCACAGTGAAAACTTATTTCAAATCGATATTTATACTATAAAAGAAACGCTAAAATTGTAATTTAATAAGGAATTTAGTAACGGCCTTCGTCGTAAATTACAATATTTTTTCAAAGTTCATAACGAATCGGAATTTGCATATGTGAAACTCCATCCGCGGCGGACTCCATTAAAAGTTTCACATCACTTGTTAAACAACGAAAGCCAATAATCCCGATTCGTTTTTAACATAGGTAAGCTTCCGTTTCTAAAAATAATTAAGAGCCAAAAAATCAAAAGGTATTTCGAAACAAATTGATGACACGTCGAATTATGTAATAAAGCACATTTAAAACCAGATTATACGGATTAATTATTGATATTAAACATAAAAATATGGAATTTACAAATAAAATAATTAAAAAAGAAGGGTGTAATGCAAATATAATTCAACGAATTTCAATAAATCTACAAAAGAACTAGATTTTTGGTTATTATTAATTAGATAACAAACACATTCAAAACATTGATTAACTATGAAAATGCGTAACCAATAAACGCATTATTGTAGGTCTGAATTATAAAAATAAATTGAGTTTAATAAAAATCCACTTCCGTTGCGATATTCGTGTTTGAAATTTTTATATATCAAAATGCTTCTCGATATAAATTTCATTAAAATTTATAATTAAGTTTATCCAGCATACGATGAATAAATCATGTTCATAAAATTAAATTAATATTATTTAAAATGAAGCAAGAGCAATTCCTTTGTGATGAAACTGCTTTAAGCGATCAAAATCAATGTTATAAACAGATAGTCTTTGTGAAGAACATAAAGCTTACAATTAATCAAAACAAGCACAAAGAGACTACTTCGGCAATTACTAAAAATAGGCAATTAATTTGTAACAAATAACCATAACAAATAAAAATATAGTAACGTTATGATAACATAGATTAATTTTTGTTTAATAATTGTGCACTTTATATGTAATAATAGAATATATAGGATATCATTTAATTTTATAACATATATATTATAAATTAAACCGATTGCAAATATAGATGGCGCTATTCCAGCGGACTGGACATGCAATCGTCTGAGTAAAAAAATAATACTCTAAAGTACAAATTGGCAGAAGAGGTGAAAAATTACAGTAATTAACCTACTTTCGATAATAGAACTAGAAAATCAATTGAATAGCAGTGATTTTACACATATGAATCGAACTGTTATATAGTCAAATATCGAATATAATAGTGAAATAGTCCCCCTGAAATTTCTAAATAAGCGACGAATTGTGATCGTACCGATCACCGTACATCCATTTTCATTGCCGTCATATGTTTGTACGTCAGCCATTGGAGTACATATTGGTTTTGAATCGCATTTGAGATTTGCACAATGGAATGACTCAGTGAAAGAGAATCACGACGGACGAGAAAAATCTCGAAGTGGTCCATTCTCGTTGTTAAATGGTCGTGAGCAGAACGAAAAACCGATCGTGAATCAACAATGGGACGTGATTCACTGAATGAATCAATAACTGGCTCCAATCGATGCACACGATTGAATAAAATATCACAATCGAGGACACGATATCGATGCGAAAAGGAAAACCACGATTTTAGGGGAAAACTAGACGATTTTTATTATAATACAATACAAAAGATTAAAATACGCGGTGCAAACAACCAACCATTTACAATGGTTCAAAATCAATAATAAAGTTTCGAGATTAAATTCCTCATATCAACAATCGATAAATGTCGAAAATGTGAAAAAAATTGTTAAGTTAAGTTTGATTAATCGAAGTAGAAAATAAATTTAAAATAAAAACTTCAGGATGGAAATGAGATTAATGTTCGCAATCATCTATTGGAGAAAAATATCAAACTGGAAAAAGTACAATACTGTGTTACAATATGTCTTAAAAGTTAAAGAAATAAACATTGAAGAGGATTTACAACTAGTAAATAATAAGGCATCAACGGTCTTAGTTAGTATACAATTTATATGAAATTAAACACAAAAAAAAATATATCAAAAAACGATTGAAAAAAATAAAATTTATCATAGTAAACAAATACGCGTGTGCATATTTTATCAGTTAAACACGTGTAAATGTTATATATGTATATATACGAAATGTACGAAAGTAGAGGAACGGTTGCAGTATAAAATCATCATATTGAAATAGACACGTAGGGTCATATTTAGAAATACGATTGATACGATTAACCGTGACAGAACACGGTCATTACTCACTAAAAAAAAGTCTTCAGTGAACAATTTGTCGCACACGTACAAGTTCAATAACCCTTCAAAACTATACAATGACGTTAATGAAATGTAAACTTACCACTGTTGAAAAGAATTAAAAGCGATTCGAGCGTGTCGTTCGATGAGGTGAACAAGACATAATATTTACCAAGATGGTATCTGTATTTTTTTTTAATTATAAAAAGTTGTTTTAAATATATTTAATTTGAAGTTATTGAATGATATTTCATTTATCTATTTACTTATGTATGAATTTGAAATTTATTAAAAATATATAAAGATTGAATGTAAAGGTATAAACTAAACATTGAATAAAAAATGAGAAAACGCTGAAAACGAAAATGATATAGTTTCAGATAAAAATTTATAAAGTAAGTTTAAATAATTTTCAATAATAGTCAAAATGTATAAAAAATAGTAGACGTATGGAAAAATACAAATAGTATAAGAACACATGTTTGGTGTGGACATGTTGTTAATAAATTCACCTGTGAATTGAATTTGCATTTTTTTCAATAGTATAATTATTGGGAAAATGAAAAAAATTAAATATTCTAGAAGTATAATAATTGAATCTCTTGACCCAAATTCATATATAAAATGTAGAATCGAGACAATGCGAATTGCATTTAATAAAATGATATTTTTTTAATAAAAAATAAAAAAAGAAGCGCAATAGAGTATTTTATATAGTCGATATTGTTCCAAAAATTAGAAGCATGAACAAAAAAAAATATATTTATAATATATAATTACGATCACTATTTATATGATTATATAAAAAAGGGTCAACTTGCGTATATATGGATTGACTTTTTATCTTAATAATTAATTAATTGCCACTAATTCATTAATTCGTGTATTGTCATCGAGAATGAGCAACTAACTATACCAAATTTTAACTCAATTGGATATTAGGAAGTGACTGAAAAATCGATTACAAGATTTCACTCCGACAAACAAACAAAGAATGGGTTAATTGAAAGTGTAATAAAAATGAGTCATGATTGACTATTTTTTTTCTATGTGCTATATAATACTTTATAGGTTTAAATGTAAAACAAGTAGAAGAATTTGTTTGGGAAAGAACAAAAATGGATTGAGATGAATCAGAATTAGGTACAGGAAATCGCCGAATTCACGTTCAAAATTAATGATACATACAAACTATGAAAATAATACATCAGATATCGACACGATAGTAATCGAACACATTAACCGCAAGGTTACAAACGAGTATTGATGACAATATTTTTACAAGAAGAACAAACAAACACATTCAAGACCTCATTCATTTATCGTGTACTCTCGTCTCTTTAATCGTAATAAGAAGTGAGTAAAAAAGCAGTATCCGAGCACACGGCTAACAAGCGCTCCCATGGCGAGGAGTCGACGTCCCCTAGCACGCCACGTTTTCTGACATTATTCAAACACTGGGTTTTATGCACCAGGTGAGAAGAACAATAGATGTTGGGTAGTTGGAAGGTGAACGAACAACTTCCTGTCGACCGCAATACCCTTTCAAGAACGCGGTTTAACTTTTTCCTATTTTGTTCGAAACGAGCGCACAAAACGAACGATGTGCGATAATCGATTCATACATATAAAATACACATACATATAAAAAAAAGTTTGACGTATGAAAATTAGCCAAAATCTATATTTTGATAGCTATGTAAATTTATTTAAAAAAATCAATTAATTAATATGCGAGCTCTTCTTACGCACAAACATATATTAATGAATCAGAGGAAAAAATAGAGATCGTGTTCAAAACTAAAATAAAAATGATGTATTATAGTTTGAAATTTACGATTTCTTGGTAAAACTTATTAATTTTATAATCGAATGTTTATTAACACGTTCGCTACCATACGGCTCATATTTGAGCTATTAGTTTTTTTAACAGACCAACGGACTCATATTTGGAACGATGACATAAGCATAGTCATTGTATAATTTCTAATAGTAATAATAATACAATTTATATCAATTCCATTAATATTAAATAGGTTAAAAAATACTTTTTTAACATTTAAAAGATTTTTTTTATCATTTATTCAAAATATACATAAAAAATGTTTTCATTTCACGTTATCATAAAATTATAAATTTACCGAATCTTTAATTAATATGTCGAAAAAACACCAATAGATATCAGTCAAATTAAAATACATAAAATTTATGTTAGAATTATCATATTTTACAAAAAAAACTCTTTTTTTTTTAATATTAACATAAATAAAACAAAAATATTATAAATAAGTATGTTAAAACTGTTAAAGCAAAACTAACAATTGCGAGGTTAAATATTCTGCATATTTAAAGATTCAAATTTATTCATATATGGTAATAGCTCAAACTGACATTTTTCAAGTTGTGATATTGTTCTTATTAAAGTATAACACGTATAACTTTCTCGAGAAATAATCATCATAAACAGTGTAAATATTCGATCATGCCAAAATACATTATTTATTTATATATAAATTTCTAAATTTAAATTTAATCTCATCATTTGCTAACAGTAAAAACTGAATCGTTGTATATTAAACAGATCTATGAACTACTTGGCTATTTCAGTTATATAGATATATTAAAAATTACAAAATATTTACCAGTAGACTGAAGATTTATATTTTTAATGAAATTTGTGAAAAATCTTTTTACCTGTAACAAAATAAAAACATCACATTAAAAAACTATTAAAATTATAAAATAATAAATTTCAATGTTATGGAAGTATAAATATTTATGAGCACTAAACTGGAACCCCTCAAAACTCAACAGGAACTCGCATTCAAAAAGCATGAATAGGAAAAAAACGTAGGGCGAAATACGTGTGAACAACTCTTAATTTCCTATAAAAACTTAAAACGGTTCGCAGTTTATTTTGAAACAGTATAAATGAGAATGTTCAATATCAATCTTTAAGTTTCGAATATACAAATCACACGTGTTTGTGTTTTATCTTCCATAATATATAATCGCAGTCCGAATTCGCTTAGAATCGACATATAAACAAATTTCATGTGCGCGCGAAAATATTGCGTTTCATAAACATGAGTAAAAAAATTATATATGTGGCGATGCGAGAAAAATCTTGAATTATCATCGTAAAATTTATGAATGAAGAATTCGGATAGAGAAGAGATGTGAAAAAATGTTTTAATATAAGCAAAATCGCGTACAAATCACGTTAAATCGCTTCAGCGACGAGAAAAACTCAGCAGGCAAAAGGGGTGCTCTATATTGTGTTTGGCACGCGAAACGGCAATTTGAAAAATTATTCAAATGCGGTGTCACAATTTTAATGAACGAAGAATTCTAGCTACCGAAATATATATATATATATATATATATATATATATATATATATTTATATATATATATATATATATATATATATATATATATATATATATATGTATATATATGTATATATATATATATATATATATATATATATATATATATATATATATATATATATAAATGTATACAATAACGAGATCGCAAACACATAATGCATCGTTGATGAGATTATAACGCGACACCCCTAATAAAAACCTTTGGGTAAACAATCATTGAATTTTTACTGTTAAAATATAAAAATAAGTGTGATTAAATTTGGTCACGTTAATATATATATATATATATATATATATATATATATATATATATATATATATATATATATATATATATATATATATATATATATATATATATATATATATATATATATATATATATATATATATATATATATATGACAAGGTTACTACTTTTTTTTATTTAATTTTAAAAATTTGCATACACAGATGCTAATTTGACGTATTATAAAAATATATCAGATAAAATTTGATAAAGGAATTAAATATTATTACAATATAAAAAATATCATTTACGTAATAAATATATAATAATCACTTAACCCTGTCTAATCATTTATAATATAGCTGTTTTAATAATATTGTAAATATCAAGAAGAATGTAAATTTTATAATAAATAATTTTGAAATTAAAAAATATATACTTATTTATTCTAAATATATACATAATTTTAAAAATTCTTTAATAACATTACATAAATTTAAGTCAAAATACTCTCCGAAGCATCTACTATATGGTAGTTATATACATAGATGTTTCAATTACTCTAACGTAGAACTTTAATAAAATAATAAATCTTAAAAAAAAATACTTTCAGCTCCGAAACGTAAAGATAAAGAGCACTTTACATGCCAGACTTTTAGTGTTAAAAATTGATGTATACTCGCTCATGTGAATACGTAAGGTGAGAAAAATGTTTTTAGTAAATTTTCACAACTCTCTAAAAAGCAAACGTAAATGGATTCTTCAAAGAATCGGACAAACGACGTGATTCAATAAGAAACTATTTCAAAAACGTGAACGTTTATTTCACTGCTCAAATTAGAGCCGCGTGCTGCTTGATAAAAAAAAATGTCTTTTACATTTTATATTTGATCGACGAAAATAACTTTTCAGACAATCTGTATATACATTTATCATAAATATGTTATAATCTACGAAACAGTACAAAAACTTAAAGGACCGCGTATAATAAGGGTTTGAGGGAGAATTTAATATATTCGCGGGAAATTTATTACGAAACCTTCAATAGCGACGTGTCGGGGAGTTTGGTTGTTCACCTTATAATAAAAACGGTAATAATCAAAGTCTTTATATGGTAAAAACACATTTTGACAGGGTGACAAAAAGAAAAGTGAAACAGCGAAAAAATAATATATGTATGTGTGAAAAATCGTATTTAAGAACGACGGAGAAAGCGTACTTTATCGAGCCGCATAATAATAATAAAAAAAAAATAGAAAAAACAAGAAGGTAAGAAAACTAATGCAAGTCATCAAAAAACGGAGAAGTGGAACCGCTTTATGTTTTTCATACTACAATATCGCAGGACGATAAATATGACTGTAAAACGCTGTATATTTTTTCTCTTTTACGCATTAACCGAAAAAAAGGTGGAAAATATGAAAATTTACATCCAGGGTAGAGGTAAAAATATACTTATATATCACACACATATTTAATGAAACTGTGAAACCATGCACACACACACACACACACACATATATATATATATATATATATATACACATATTTGTGTGTGTGTGCTTTCTTTTACAGTAAATATAATAAAAACTGTATAATAATTAATACAAAAGATATCTCAACTTACGAAATATTTACATTCATATAAAATTTATAAGTAAAAATTTGAGAATACTATTTCTATCATCACTTTCATAAAATAAATTTCTTTGTTTTTAGATATAATATGCTCCATTTTATCGTAAAAGCAATGCATGGAATCGTTTCTCAGTATATTAATTAAAAACTTGATTTTAGATACGAATTCCGTAATTCGTAATAGTGCTGTATGTAATATTGGAATTCATACAATAGTATGTAATATTCAAAAACTAATATAATTTATACAAACATTATAGTATTAAAAAATAAGGTAATAAAAAAATAATTTGGTTACATATCATGAATCAAAAAATATAAATGGAAATAAAAATGAAATTAAACAATCATCACACATTTTTTATTTCAGGATTTAAATTTTTAAGTATATGAAACAATTCGTATGAAAAAACTCGACTAATTTCAAATTTATAATTCAAAATTTATTTATATATATTTTCACTAATTAATTGGATTAAAAAAATTTACATACATTAAACGACAATTAAAGTAGTTCAATTAATTAGACTAATCAACAATGATTCTATAACGAAAAACTGAAAAAAAAAAACGTTCTCACATATTTAAAAACGAAACGAGCACATGGTTAGATTAAATAAATCGATTAATTAGTCGAATGCAAGGGAAAAAAAATATAAAATTTAATTGGACCGGAATGATTCAGTATGTAAATTATTAAAAGGAATTCGTTGTGATTTAAAACGGTTGATTAGTAACTTTACAAGCGGAATGCATGTGTAACGTCAGTCTTAATCAAACGTGGAAATCTCGAAGAGACGTACATATATATCGTTTAAAAGACATGGGAATTCTTCAATAATTCATCCGATGAATAATATGAGATATGTTATAATTTATAGTTATACTATATATATTCGTAAAGTTTATATAAAGAATGAAATAAAAGCGACTGCATCGAAACAGTCCAATTAAATATCGAGAGTCGAATCTGTATTTAACCTCTATTATGTACATTGAGAGACATATATATATATATATAAACGAGTACCATTCACTATTACATCTGACAGACGGAAATATATAATAAATATATCATTCGTGCTATACAAATAAAGTATCATACCTCGAATTAGAATAAATTCAATATATATATATATATATATATATATATATATATATATATATATATATATATATATATAATTAGTAACCCTCGATTTATTAACGTATTCAATAAAAAAAAGTTCATCTACGTTTTTTCAATCTTTATTAAGTGTTTCGTTCATTAGTTAATGAATAATATCGAGTTATACTAATTATTAGTTTTTTAAAAGGTTCTGCATATTCAGCTTAATGAATGTTCGTCAATCGAGGGTTATACTCGTATTTTTCGATCAATCAACGAATTTAACAAGAAAAAAGTGCGTATACTACATATATATTGTAAGTAGAACGTTCGAAGCACGGGGATATTTTATTATTCAATGATGATGATTCATTCCTTGTTTCAATTTAAAACGGTATAATTGGAAGAAATATGGTATTTGCATCAGTGCGTCGTTAAATCTCCTTCAATGTGAACAATGATAAATTGAAGAGATGGAAGAATAAATTGAAATTTTACGATAGAATCAAATTACAGCTACATATATACAAGACCAAATGCATCACCTTTTTTTCTTTTACAATTCTGTAATATATCATTTTTTATATAAGATTGTTTGATACCTTATTAGCATAATCACGACCTGAAATAAATAATAATAATATATATTTTTACTGAGTATCATCAGTTGAGGTATGTTTTCCGCATTAAAATGCAAATTAAAATCTGCCTCACAAATAAAAACGTTTAATACTAAAGTGTAATTACAATACAAAAAAAAAATCGATACGTTCGACGAGAGCGAATTTTCTTATAGAATGGCGTAAATTATTATTTTTTCCGCATAATCACGTGCATAAAATTAACATAATATAAAGGAACATTAAAAGATCAAAGCGGAAAGGGAAAAAGCATAAAAACATGAAAACGATAAGGGTGAAATTCCATGAAAATATTATTCTGACCGACATAAAATTTAGACGGGCTGCGTAGATATAATAACCCTCGACTCGCACCCACTTTGTTGATGATGTAAATATTATAATAATAATAAAAAAGAAAAATAACGAACAAAATATACGCTTTCATATATAATGAATATTAATATAAAAATAATTATATATTTTTCAATATATCTGTATACTTAGATGTAATATATTTGAGATTAAATAATAGAAACATATTTATTCACCTACGAATAAGATGATCTAGTAAATATTTTTATTAATAAAAAATATGTATGAGTTTTTATAAATTATTATAAAAATAAAAAATTAAAATACTAGTGTTTATATATATATATATATATATATATATATATATATATATATATATATTTGATATAATATAAAAAATATAGACATTTAAGTTTGTAAAAGGAAGAACCCCGAGGTCGGCTGTAATCAAAAAAACATTGAGGTCGATCGATATGGATATCAAAGGAAGTTACAATATTTAAAATCATCACGGTTATATATACATACACACATCACCATTAGATAGATGACAGTTAAAAAATAAATCTGGTCAATTCACAGAGCAGTCAGTTCAATGTCCCTGTGCTCACACGCCAGCACTATCCAGAACAAAATACATAATTCAATTCGTTTCAATTTATGCGACAAACGTACATAGAGGAGTTCTTACAGTCGTTCGGTCACAGACATTAACCAGTTGCTACAGATTAGATTACTTCGAAAATTTGTAATATACATCCTCGATTATATCCGTGTATATATAAGTGTGTACGGTTCGAAAAGTACGCACTGTGGGGCCAAATCGACAACATTTCCCCCATCGCGTACTCACAAATAGAAGCAATTAGCCTGCGAGAGCAACAAAAAAGCTTAATCGACATATTCAATATGCCAGGAGGGATAAAATCGACCCCCGCGAACAAGCACACCGGCGAAAAACCAATCAAGCCCCAAACCCTCGAAAAGCTTTAACTCCGCATATAAAACAATTATCAAAAGCAAGTGTTTGCATGAAGGAACACAATAGCTACGCTCCCTCAATGGCTTAACGACTCCTCCTTTGATATTACAAAATTTTAGATTTTTTTAATATATTGTAAAATATTAAAAAAAATCTATGAATATATTTCATATCAAATTTCGAGTTAAACTATATTTTTTATTGAAATATATTTTAATTTACCATACAAGTCTTTACATAAAATAAATATACAAAGGTACCTTTATTAATGAATTTAATTCATTCGATAAAAAAAGTACCTCGTATTCAAAAAAAAAAACAATCCTAATATATTAGTAATATCTAATTTATAAATTATTAATTACTTTAACAGTAATTAAGAAGAGTATTACAAAATAAGTATGATATTAATTAAACTATTTATGATACACTACTAAAATTTAAAAAAAATAAAAGTAATAATGAATTAATTATAAAAAATAATTTAAAAAAATTAAAAATAATTAAAATTATTATAAAAATAATAAATTAAATAAATAAAAATAATTAAATAAATTATAAAGATAATTAAAATTCATATAGAGTAAACAAAAAGTTTGAATGTCGAAATTTATTAGTAAAGATGTTCGTAAGTCGAAACATCACTGTATACAGAATATACGTTTCATCGATAAATTATATGATTCGATCTTTTCTAACACGTAACATATGTAAGCCCTTCCCAAAACTCTGCAGTACACTATAATGTAATTGAAATTTAATACTACATTTAAGATTGTAATCGTTAGAAAAAATCGGAAGGGTAATTTCAAAAGAACTAATAAAATCTATTATTATATTACCTTAATAATTAGTAACATCATATAAATTAAAATAATTTCCATACAAAGGGAATTCAATTAAGTTGATTATTTAATTTAAATAGATTGGATGTCGTCTTTTTTTTTGCTTAATTGAAAATAGCCTTAACGAAAGAAAATTTCAAATAAAATTATCTCTCGCTAAAAATGAAAATAATTCGTTTCAACGAATTTTTAGATTTAAACTATATTTGAAATTTTATATCGAAACATTTGATGAAATCCATCGATCGAATACAGTTAATTAATCCATTAAAGTCTGATCGGCGAACCGTGGTAACAAATTTACTTAATCAAATCATTGAACGTGAGATTTTCAAAAGGAGAAGAAAGAAAAAAAATAATATAAAAAGACGCCGTTTACCGCTGCGATGAGTAAAAAAAAATATTATGTTTATACAAAAGAAAGAAAGAAAGTAAGTAGAAATGAATGAATGAATGAATAGAAAAAAAAGAAGACCAGTGCAAAGGAACACAAAAACGATTAACCCTCTTAACGACCGACATAAAAGAAATGAGTGAATCTTTCCAGAAGCGTTCAGATAAATTTCTTTTTCATTTCCTGCGATTGTGCAGAACCACTTCTCGATAAGAAGCGAAACAAACTGTGAACCGATTCGGCAATTAACTCTAATCTGGCACGACGCAAAAATGACCGACTAAACAAATTAGTCAAAAAGATAAGTCGAAATCGCAATGTTATACAATAAACGCTCATTAAGATGCGCGCGAACGTGAAATGATGTAAAAAATATGACTTCATATACCTGATATAATATATATAATATTTATATATGGTTATTTAATATTAATGATCCGAAATCAAGTTTTCTGGATATTTTAAATTTTTCAAGATTTATAAGGCGATTTTCGTGCTAATTTTGTATGATGAATTCAATTACAATAAACACAATATCAATATGAGAAAATATATTAAAAATTAGGTTGAGTTATTATACTACAATATTTATTTGTTAACAACTTGATATGTATTTTAAAATAAAAAAAACGCTCAATTTATGTAAAACTATAAATGGAAAATGCTAAATTTTATGTGAACAAAATTTAGAAAAAAAATAATAAGACCTTAGAAGTTACTTTATCAAATTGCAATTAAAATTATACAAATTTCAGCAAATATTATAATATACTATGAAATGTACCTGAAAAAAAAAACATCCTGATTATAAAATTTTAAAGAGAGAGGACAACATAAAATATATAAAACAAAAATTAGAAATTAATGAATATTACTTTCGGACTAACGAGACGAAAAATTATCCGACAATTTTAAAGAAGGAAGCAAAAAGCTTTGAAATTTAAAATCATATTTCCAAACCGATTTTTTTATATTTTATTCGGACAAAATATAAATATAATATAAGCGAGCTATTTACTGGGCTACATGGGAAATAAGATTACGTCTTATTTTTAAGATAGAAAAAAAATAATAAAAAAATACGCGGAAAAATCGTGCCCTTCACGACGCCGCCAATTTTTGGTACTTTTAATATAAATGAATATAAATGCAAATGTTGAAAAAATGTATATTTTTTTTCCTCTACTACATCCAAAATTGAATCTTTCGGCGAAAACGGTAAAAACAAAAATTAGATTTTGGTTAAACCTTTTCAAGCACTCCTTCCACATTCTCACGAATGAATAATTTAATACAAGAATCGCGCTAAGAGGTCTTGTAATAATATTACTACGAATTTTTCCTCTTTTACATTCACGGTTTTATTTCATAACACGACATTATACTGGTGTACGTTAATTTTGGACTATTATAAAATACATAAATTCTGAATTATAAAAATTAGTATATAATAAAATCAATGGAAGAGTAACGAAAAATTATGAAACATAAATAATATGAAGTCATTATAAAAATAGTTTTAAAATATTTATTTATATTGATGCTTAATATTATTTCTTTACAACATTTTCTAAATAAAACAATGAATTTCAGAGTGAAAGTTGTAGTAAAATTTTATAATTCAGATTTAAATCTGTTGAGCATTAAATAAACATTCTGTAAATATTTCCATAGTTTATTTACAAAGAAATATTCAAAATATATTATTTTAGAAAATACTGCGTAAAAAGAGATAAATTACTCTATAAATAAAATATAGCTTTTCTTACTTTTCATACTGTCACTCATCCTTTAGCGAAGGTTGAAAGATCATTAGAAGTGATAAAAACTTTACCTGTAACAAAGAAAAAACAACAATTATTATTATGAATTACAATTACCATATTAATATTCATAAATAAAAACAAACAAATATAAAATATTCATGTTTTTATAGGAGCACATACAATATTCATTAAGAATTATTTATGTGTACATGTGTGTATGGTATGTGTGTGTGTTCGGATAAAATCTTAAAAACATAAACAGAGATAAAATTAACTTATACACGGCTGCTCGCGAAGTAAATTAATTAACATTAATTATTAATATTAACGAAAGAAAATGAAGCATGTTTGGCGATAAATGGACGCGTGTAAGTCGAGTATAATTTAATTAGTTTAACGGTGAAATATGATTTTTCCATTAAACAAAACTCAAAGTAATCCGTTTAAAAACGACGACAGAGTTTTCATATTAATCCATAGGAACAAAGTTAATGGCTCGGTTTTTTTTATAAGTTTACTGACAAATAAATAATATTGTTTGATTCACGATGCTTTACGTGTAAAATTAATCCTATTAGTCTTTGAAGGTTGCTGATGTAAAATTTATTCTATACATTTTCAATCTGTGATATTACGAAAACAAGAAACGGATATAAATAAAGATAAACAGTGTTTACATGGATATTGTTTGTGTTTTATAATCAATATTGTAGATTATTAAGCGTAATTATTTAATTAAACGTTATTATATGATTAAAAAAAAGAAAATTTATAAAATTAATTATAATTTTATCGTATTTATATAAACAATGATTCTTTAAAAAAGATAATTGATCAAAATACATATATATTAGTGGTAAATAATGAAATGAAAATTTATATTCTAAATTAATTTTCTTAGAAAAATATCTTCAATAAGAGTTAAAAAAGTATAATAAACATTTTGTCAATAATATAAATAAAAAGAAAAAGATATGTTAAGAAATATTAAAATGCAAGTTTTTCGATCAGTAAAGTAATATAGAAAAAAATACTAATATATTTGAAAGCAAAAATAAAAAAATATACTCGTATGGAATATGGATAGTCGTTACGATTACGGGTGGGCAAATTTATGGTTGTTGCGAATTCTATTTTGTCGAGCAATATAAACAACGGTAAACACGTCTGGCGATACGCACAAAGGGAATATTTGAAAACGAACCTACAGGAATATATTAATTTAGGGCTTGGCGAATACATAAAGCCGAAAAGGACCGCGGTTCGGTAAAAACCAACGCTCTGCGACAAAAATCACCCGCCGCACCGCACTAACGCCGGAACATTACAATGTTTAATTTACAGAATCCGCAAAAAAAGAGAGAGAATTCGCCTCCCTCCCTAGACGCAATTAATCATCCCACAGAGTGGATAAAATAAAAGCAGATACGATTAAAAAAACATTAAATAAGGGAGTAATCAGCGAGATTATATTAATGACGCCTTTCGTTCACGTTTTTACCCTTAACCGACGGGCGAAAGTTATATTTGATAAAACCTATTTTATTATATTTTTATGTTTTATACTCGCGCTCTCTTCCCTTTCGTCCGAATGGAAAATAATTACAAATTCCCGCACACAAATAGAAAAATATATCGAGGGGATGAAAAGCTGACGGAGAGGAAAAACAAGAGAAAAATGTAAAAATAATGTGAAAATGTTTTCCTTTTTTTTATTATTCAACTTTTACATTTACGCACGTCAGTTACGGATGAGCGATTCAATATTTTCTTCCTTTTTTCCTATCTATATATGTATAAATTTTTGGAGGACTTAAATTTAATATATTGCTATTTTCGCCGGGGAACCTTTATTATCGCTCCAGACGAAAAAAATATGGCATTGCTAAAATGATAAATGAAATTACAGGATTGAGCCGAAACAACAATCGAACATGTAAATAAATAGTACCATATAAAAAATTTATAAGCGACTTGATAAGATTATATCACGTTTTACACATAAAAAAAAAATATTCGATTATCCTCCGTATTTATATTTATGTGGCAACGTTGAATGGAAAAAAAAGGATGCGTATGAATAATAAAGAGCGATATTCTCGCATTTTAATAAAAACTCAATTTTTGAAAGCATAATTTTTATAATATTCGAATATGAATATATGCTCACAAATGTATACGAGATTACTGCATCCCACAAAAAAGGTGGAAGTGGACTTAAAAGCTTTCGCTTTACCTTTTACGTAAACAAAGGTGAGATTATCTCCATGTGAGCGGATTCCAAATAAAAAATACGCATGTGCGTTATATGTAAGACGAAGCAAAAAAAAGGAGCGGAAAACGAAAAAAGTGAAAAATTCAATATTACAATTTAATATCGAAAGCAGTCGAAAATCCTTAATATAAATACGCAAGAGTATACCTTTATTGCCGCAACACAAAGTTTAAAGGAGGCGAGAGGGGAACCATTTTGTGGCAATATTCTGCTAAAATATTAAAATTCAATTATACCTTGTAAGTCAGTACGCACACTATAAGGGCGCATCCACGTATAAACAATAATTAACCAGGGTTGTGAAGTCGATATGTGAAATTTTAAAATTTGCTCCAATATTATGTATGAAGTAACGCTCGAACATCATACGAGTTATTATGAAATTTCGAATATAGGTTAATTTTAGATTTTTGCCAGTAAATTCAAAAAATTAGTAGCAAAGTGGTAAAATGCAAGTTAGAAAAATGTTTGTGCAAACATTTCAAATTATATTATATCAATTGACGTGTTTTCGGCGTATAAATTGGAAGCAAAATCGCGAGTTTAACCCCTTAACGCATATTCTCGAATCACACTTGGCGTGACCAAGCGGCGTAAATCAATTAACGAGACTTCAATTGTGGGCTTTAATATGCAAAATCACTTTTGTTTCCCTTATTCGTTTGTGTACGTTATTAGTTGAAAAAAAAACACATTAAAGGATTGAAAAACATAATTCACTAATTAACATTAGAAAACTAGTTACAAAAAAAAAACACAGCTATAAGATTGATTTTTACTTGCAAGTATGTGTTCAAAATAATATAAAGTAGAGACTAATGAAATCTATTAAAAGATATTCCCTTTTCAAAAGTAAGATACAGATTTTATTTTGCTTCAATTCCACAAAGTTAGTGCAATAGCAATTTTTCCAACTATCAAACCAGCGGTTCAATTCTTGAATATTTTTAGATTACTATTACTAAACCGAGGATTCTATTCGATAAATAAGTAAGATACGGAGTTCCTCTTGGGAATTCTAGAATTAGATCCATTTTTACACTACATTTGAAGTCTGTTATTTGTGTTTCCAGACACACGAGTTCCATAGCACGTACATTGCATTTTGCAGAATGCTAAAAACACATTTTGTATTCATAAAATGTGTTCCTTGATAATAAGGTAATGAATGTGTAATATTCATTCAGTTTCCACACTATATATATCTCAGTAATTTTCAACCATTATTAAAAATGTAAATTTGGAATTTAGAGATCAAATCTAATGATTCAATTGTTGTATAAATTTAATAAACTAGTGACTTGATACTTTTTTATCGAATCAAATTTAAATTTTTGAAAATCAACATATTTTAATATATTTCAAGTTAAAATATTTATACCATTAAATTTCACCTCAATGAAAAAATGCCAAAAAAAAAATTTTTTACTTCAAATACTCGACCCTATTTAAAGCGTAAAAATAAGCGTTCATAACATATTTTCGCAGATTTTCTTTTCACAATTTTCGTCATAACGGAGACTTTCGTTAATTGTGCATCGTTAACGTTCCGTCGTTAAGTAGTTCGACGGCGGAATTTTAAAGGGACCCCCCTATTCGGTTTCTTCGTCGTCGCCTTCGGTCTGAATATTCGACAGTTTCGAAAACGCAATACTTAGATTGTGCCGATTAATTTTAACGGTTGTTTATAAAAGTTATTAAATAGAACAGACCGCTTAAACGACGCTTTATTTATACGACGGCAGCACGCTAATATTGTGCGTACGCAAAAAAAAAACCCTCAGCCCCGACGATCGAATACCTTATACCGTGGCGTAAAATTAGGCAATTATTTCGCATAATAATATTTTTTTATCGTGGAAGAAGAGGGGGGGGGGCAAAAATAAAACAAAATAAAGGGCTGTTTTTTTTGCGTACAATTCGAAACGACCCCATAATTACATTTTCACGAGTCCTTTGTAAAAATGCAATAACATCAAATAAAAAAATACAACATTTATCGCGAAAGCTTACAATTTTTTTGTAAAATATGGATATTAATTGCATATATTTCATAATAATACGGCGCAATTTTGTAATTTATTAACGTGTGCTACTCAGTGAAATTTATATTTAACTGATTAAATTGCGAATTAAAAACAATAGTAATCTGAAATTGCGTAATATGTGACATTAAAAACATTGGATTTTAAAATCAAAATAGTCTAAACAATAATTATTTTAATATAAATAATTTCCAAAAAAAAAAAATCTGAAATAAATACGTACATCAAAAACGAGAGATACTTATCTGTATTCACGGAATATAATGTATCAATTTAGCCTATAACCCTAATAAATCCAATCTTTAGTACGTGCACATATAGTAAAATTGATTTCTAGTGTGGTTGTTACAGCCGATATACTAGCGTTATTCCAATAAAACACAACGATATCATCCTATTAAAATCAATGTTTATTTAGCGATAACGCTACACTTTCTCCCCTTGTAAATAACATAAACGAAGTATATATGCCTTGCAGTCAGAAACAATTGAGTAACAAGTTAACACATTGGAAATATGATAGCAATCAAGATCAGAGATCTGCCCATATAACGACCATTATTAATTTATATGCAACACATCCGAGTATATTCACTCAATAAATATCGTAACAGCCCTTTCGAAAATGGTAACGGATATTTTATGAAGCTTAACCGTCCATCTCGTCGATCGATCCATTTCGCTTTGAATAAAAATGAGATATCAAGGTTAACATTTTTATATGAATAATGGATGTATGTGTGTATGTATCATGAATTAACTAATACCGTGATGTGGCTGTTAATGGACGTGGGTTCATCTTAGTCGCAAAGGGCTATCCGACCAAACCACCTAACTACCTCACTTCCTGTAATTAATCACTACCCACTAATTAATATGCACCTATATATTATGAAGTTGTGTAAATATTTTGGTACGTTTCGCTTCCGTAAAATCGCACGCACCCATCATAAATCAAGAACAATCGCCAAAAGACAATCCACCATAAAAACACGCGCCCCATTTTCCTTTTTATAGCAGCCACGCTTATAAATAATATGAATAAAAAAAGAACTTGACGAAAATGTTTTTTGCGCGAACGGAGATAAGAAATGAAACGGTCACATTACGGCAGTAACAGTTAGAATGAAGCAACACACTTCCAAAGTTATCCACTAGAAGTTAGCCATCAATTCGAACCTCTCCGAAGACCTGGGATCGATGAAACTCAACACGGCCTACAATTCCCATTGAGAGTCGAAAGGAAATTTGAACTGAGAAGTGGGCAACGTCAATATCTAGTCTACCCTCACGTATCTACGACGAAAATGGGTGTAATTTATGATGTCATGAAGGAACAAAGTGAATTCAAAATATATCTATATATACACAAGACCAAACTGCTACCATTAATACTTTTAATTAAATAAAAATAAATCATATATCCACACATAATCGATACACACTCAAGGATAATAAAATATTAATGATTCTATCGTACAGAAAAAAAAGCTAATCGATCGGGTAATCTATCTCAATTTGCCTAATCCATTCGATTTCGTATTCAATTAAATTTTAATCAAACCAAAACAACGTCATGCTAAGGCAAACCTGACGGCGTTACGGCGCTTTCATGACTCTGAAAAATCGTTATTTTGAAATGACATTGCCACAATCTCGAAAGCGAAATAGCCGGATACAATGATAGCTGCATAGGAATTGGGGACGAGAAAGGCGATAAAAGACGCAAAAGCGTACAAAAAAAAAATGCAATAAACACCGCTATTTAAAGGAGTCAACACGAAAGGGAACGTCAGAAACCTGTAATTTCTTCCGAAAAGGAATAGACATTTCAGAAGAAATTCAACGTAAATGCGTACATAAAGGAAACGCGGCCTACATTCACAAAAATATATAAAAATAGAGGTCTGTATGGCTGGCATAAAAGAAATTGACAATATTGCACTGAACCAGCAAAACGTTTACCGTTGCGGATTCGCATAATTATTTTATTCTAATATTGTAAGGTAATCCATTTGATGTTTTCTAAAATCACATTTTTGATGTACGTATATACATATAATTTTGAATATATAATATTATATATATATATATATATATATATATATATATATATATATATCTGAAATCGAATTGCACATGTCATGTTTGACTTCTAATTTATTATTTGAGAATTTGACACGGTACCGCGTTGCGTAATTGAAATTTGGAAGACTCGCTTTAATGAACTAATAGGTGTGACCGGTTGGCTATCGGTTAATTTTGAAAGTTCGTTGAATATTACCGAAGACAAAATGAAAAAAGATCAATAAATTTTCATTTATAAAATAAAAACGTGTTCATTAAATCACAGATCCATTAAAATAAAATTTATTAAATCGACGATTCCACATATATTTTTTTTTATTTCTATTCATCTGCTTTTTATAAATATAAAATTCAATATCAATTATAAAATTGTAAGAAATATCTGATTTTTGCTTGCTCATTCTGTATTTTTATTTTTACGTATACTTTTAAGATTCAAATAATCAAATTACTCTTATCATATCTTTTATTAAATACTAAAAAAACCATCATTTCTACATCAAATAACATTAGTGTTAGATAGTAATAGTAAAGATAATTTACTTAAATCATCGTAATATTGAAAATCAAATAGCAACACCATAAAAAATCACTTAAAACCCAAGTAAATTTCATCATTGCTCAATTTGCTCACCGATTTCGTTCAACACTTACATCACTCATTAAAGTGTTAAATCGCCTTTTTTCCTCCCAATCTATCTCCTTATTACACCGTCTTAATGATCAAAGTCTGCGGGGTCAAAACCGTGCGTTGCAATTGCTCACAACGGTGATTTTCTAAAGCGGCGATCACACTAACGAGCGCCCGGGTTAAATTCGTTATACGCAGTGACGCAACGGAAAAAATCGTCTTATAACGTCACCAAGCCAAAGCCAGTTTTCAAACTGGAAGCCGTTGGTTGGTTGAGTCGTTCAACCGGTTTCTCACTAACCTTCGCTTTGGTTTTAACACTGCAAATCAAAAAGTAATCGATACTATAAAAGAGGTTTGCATTCAGATTTGACCATTTCATAATGAAATAAAAATATATTCCTATTTTTTTAACAAAAGCTTTAATTACAATATAACAAAATATTTGAAAGTATAAAGGGACTGTAAAATTCAGTTGTCTAAAAACCCAATTAAAATTTTAGATATTTCTTTTTAATATATAATATGGATAATTTTATAATTTTATATATGATATGGATAATTTTATAACGACGAACCACAATATTCTCGGAAAGGACATATAAAACACCGCACTTTTTGGAATTTGGGCATGTTAAACAAAACCATTCCGAATGAAACAAAATGCAAGAAGTTAATATAAAAGAATAATTTCCAAGAAAAATTTGTACTGAGAATTGATAACCCAGGTAGCGACATTGATATATGAATTGAAGTCAAAAGTCCGTTATTTCATCTTTAACTTTCATATGAGAGTTATGTATATTATTTAAATAAAAAAATCTATAAAAAGCATTCAGCTTTTTTTCTCAATGGGAATAAGTTTATATATATTTATATTTAAGATGAGAATAAAATATTTTATATATAACATTATTTGCAGGCTATTGTCAATTTTATATATAATAATAATAAGACATCTTACGAATTCTGTCATATATTATGGAACGATATAGAAAAATCAAAATAGAATTCATTTTCTTCATTTTGCAATATGAGATTTACATGATGCGAATGGGGGTCATCGACATCGTTATCGACGTATAAAAAAAACAGGAAAAAAATAATAATAAAAGCAAAAAAACATTAACAAAACATCATGAGGAATCGCGTACAATAAAATAAAATCTTATAAGGCTTTATCGCATAAATAACAAATATATGTGCGTATGATAAAAAAAGTCAATAATGCGCGTAACGCGAGCACAATACGCGCGCAAATCGACCTGAAAAATCTGATTACCATAAAATTTATCTTGAACGTTCGCGAAACTATCATAGTAAAATAGCATTTTTTCAGTTGAATACACATTTTATTCGGGCGTGAAGAGATCCCGAAAAACCTCACCCCGCCCTTATTTTTGGCCCTGCTTATACATATATATATATATATATATATATATATATATATATATAGTGGAAAAAGGAATTGAAATGGCGCCAAGCGACGCGGCAATTTCGAAAATCGACCCCCAGGAAAATAACAAACAATAGATACCGAAATACAAATATTTACAGTACATATGTAACCTATATAGTTGATGGGTAGGAGGTGAACACGAGAGGTTTCTCCGCACTTAGTAGGCCAATTCAATATGTCAGTGAGCCTAGCCTTCAATATTTCAAGAAATATTGATATCGAAACTGAAACTATTATAGGTGGGCTGCGTAATCGAAGAAAATTTATCGTGGCAATCGGATGGTTTCGAGTTGAAACTAACAATATATAAGAATGGATAGTGTTAAAATGGTTAAATGTTTTATTATACTAAAGAATTTTTTTTTACGCAAATTTTTCTGTCAAAAATTTGATCGATAAGTTACTTTTAAAAATTGATTTGAATAAACCCTAAAACTGTTTTAATACGTCTGATAGTCGATATACAATATTTAAGAAGTTTTGTCACGCAGTTGTAAAAATGTTCACAATACCTGATATATATATAAAAATTAATTGAATAGAACATTTAATTAGAATACAATAACGAAGTTATCAAAATAAAATACCATATATTAATATAAAAAGATAAAAAAAAATATAATGAATAAGAAATGATCATTATATATAAATATTAAATATAAAAAAATAAAACGGACAAAAGAAATATGTATAAAAATAAACGGTTTTGGCTTGCCTTAACTCCCATATTGCCAAAACAAAGAACGGAAACACAAAGCATTGCTTTAATATCGATTATCGAATTGAGGAATCATTTCTGTTGATCTTTTTTTCATTATAGTAACTTATATATTACAGAATTACAATGTTCATACAACAAATAAAAAATATGATAATTAGAATTTTTCGACCTATGCAAAACTTAAAAGAAAATATTTCTAGTGTTCGCAACGCATAAATCTATAGACTAAGATTCGAAAATAATTTAAATATGAAAAGCCACGTATAGCGAGAACCATTTACATGTTAATGATCGCATAATAAAGAGAGCGCCGGAGCTAAAACTCATTTTTTCATACTCCCGTGTCGAAACGTCAATTTTGATGGCAGCAGATAAAAAAAGAGGCCCGCGAGGTACGTAAACGTGTCTAAAAAACAAAAAAAAAAAGCAAAAGGTTCTCAGCAAAAGCGCCAAAAACTCGAGCATATTAAAAAAAATCGAAGCCTTCTTGAACAATGTAACATATTATATATTTGTACGGTTCGAGATTCTTGCATGCGCGCCTATAGAGAAAGAATCGCATGCGAAAATAAAAAACTAAGGCGATACAAATATAAATATGGAAAGTTACACATCACGAAAACCATTTACATGCTAATGATCGTATGGTTAAACAGTTTTTCCGTGTGTCCACTCTTCAATTTTGACAGTTATAAAGAAAACTGCGCGAGCAAAGAAGGGTTAAAAGGTGTTTTTTCGAACGTTAATGTACTTTAACTTTTGCATATGTTATTATGTTTAAAAAATATTTTTTAAAACGTTTTGTTAAATGGTTCGAATTACCTAAATGATATTTATTATGAACAATAGTTTTTATTGTACAAAAAATGTACGTTAAGGGAGTAACAATTTAACATCGTGATTTATTCATTGTTCGTGATTTACAAAGACTTTTTCCTTAATATTTCAACCTCTGTTTTATTTTTAATGTACACTACATTCTTTAAATTTTTATTTAAATTAAGTTGATTGTTTTTAAAATTAACTTATATAAAATTCATTTTAGATCATCTAATATATATTGATAATGAAGTATGGAAACGTTTAGTTGACTAAAAATATATCGTTGCATAATGTCCAAGCTTCCTTGTGGCAAAACGTCAAAATTTGACGGTTATAAAAACAACCTTCTTTTTGCAAACGAAAGAAAAGATGAGGTAATAAAATAAAAATAAAATAAGACGAAGACGCCGTGGATCCTCTGGATGGTGCATCGATGTGCTCGAAGATCCTCAGAGAGTCACGAACGGTGACGAGGTCGTTAACCGTAAAAGAAGGAAGGCGTCGTTCGCTGACAATATATACGCATACAAAGACGCTTGACCACTGCCATACTACATTTTCTGCTTCGTCGGTACCCAACCAGATATTTATTTAAATTCAACCACCGACATATACTCACTACGACATGTTTTTTTTTTTTTTGTATGTATGTCTCGGATATTGGTCTGGGTAACGTATAAATATTTGAATTCAACTGTCACGTGTATCAATCTTGAATTCTAAACGCGGTCTACCTTACCATTCTGTCTCCGCCCGAAAACGACAGACGAATGGTGACGGAGACAATTTACGAATATTGCTTTATAATTCTGCGACATACAAACGTACAACGATGTACGTTTTATAAATATCAAACCGTGTTAAACCATATAAATTACTGAATTTTGTACTATAAAACAAATCTCCCGTATAGTAAAATTATTACCGTACACAACTTTGAAGATTAGCTAATTCAAAATTTTACCGGTAAACTCAAGTATGTAGTAGTAAAAATGACAGAATTCTCTATGAATACTCTTAGTTAGTGTATGTTTTAAACTCTAAATTAGAAATGTTTACAGTATTTTTTTCTACATTCCATAGTTGAAAACTAAAATTTGCTCGGCAAAGTTTAGAATTAGTCGATCTTTGAAGTTTGAAATGTTACATGTATTTTATTATTGCATTTCCACAAAATACAGCAATTACAAACATAAATAACTATTATTTTGAATGAATAAAAATAAGTTATAATGAAGTAGCTTGAACATCAAAATAAAAACCAATTATATTTATAAATTAAATTAAATTCTTATTCTAACAAATGTCTGGTTTAAAAAAAATACAAAGGTTTATAGAATATTTTATGAAAATATTGAGAATAAGACATAAAATGAACATTTTCTTTTGGATTCAATTGCATTTTCATAGTAATTTAATCTGAAAATATGCTCCATACATAAAATTACGAGAAACATCCACATCACGAAACATCATTTAAAAGATATCCAATAAACGTGCCAATAAAATATCTGACATATCGCAAAGAAAATTGAATTTCTTTAAAGATTTTGCCGAGGTTTGCACGTAACCACTTTTGCAACGGCAGGATATTGCATCATCGCGAAGGAATTCCAAAGGATTTTTATCGCCCGAAGGAATCCTATTGGCGTTACTTGTCTGTTTGTCTGCGGAGCAAACGGACGAGCATGAAAATGTGTTATAACGACGAAATTCCTCGGCGAACTCCCACGAAAACCTTGACTGAATAACAATTTGCTTAAACGAAAATAAAAGTGAGCTATCCGCAAAACGCTCGTCGAAGAACCATCGGCTAATTCTAGAAAAGGAAATGAAAGAAAACAGAAGAAGCGCAAAATAGATCGGCACTCGGCGAGGTAAAAACGTGTTCTTCGACAAAACGGGCAAGGGAAGGGACCCGGTTTCGATGATAAACTCCGAACGAAAACAAGCATTAAAAGTGATCCGAGCGGACATTGATATTGTAATTACGAGGTTCTTAAGTGAAATAGGTGCGCTCGTAAAGATGAATTAGCTGAGGCCTAGTTTCTAGACAACCATTAGGAATGGTCCGTGTGTATCCGTTCCCATCTCCAGTGTTTATATACATATACGCATATAACTCGAAGCACGTAAGCTCTTTTACGCATCCCCTATATACAGTCGCGTAGCTCGCACGATTTTATGTAAGGGTTTATGATGAAAATATGATGGGACAACAAAGGGACTGTGTAGAATCTACCGCAAATTTTATCATCTCTCTATGAGACGCCAAATAATAAACCCTTCAAGTATTCCTCGCCCGGCGTCACTCAAGAATTGATAGTTGAATATATGCCTTCCTACTTTACCTCCCCATGAGTCGTAAACGTAACAATAATGATGGAAAAAAGCGTAATAAAATAAAATTATTCGCTTCCGCAACTCAACGGCAAAAATTCGAGTTTAACATACCCATAAGGAGATGTTGAACTTATTATTGCGTTTATACAACAATTCACCAAGCGAACCACCGGAAAATAACCGTAAATAATATCGACAGCATAAAAATGATAAATTATATTTATACACATATACATATAAAATAATAGATAGTATTACAAGAGTGAATCGATTTCTATTTCCAATACACAAATGCTTATATATAGAGTATATAAACATGCCAATACGATTTTTTTAAATTAATATAAGAATGTTTGAATATATTCGTGGTATCGAATACGTATCAGTCACGCAACAAAACCGAGAAAAACGATACTTGAATAGACAAATAAACCCATCGATGCATCGGTGACGATTCGTAAATAAGACACGTACGTTGTTGAGTACCTGGAATACAAACACACAAGGGCCGAATGTGAGCCAAAACAACGCAAACATATTACGATTTTCTTTCTATGATCTTGCTACACAGCAAAAGAGCGATTCTTAACCAGTGGCGTGCGTAATATGCGACGTGTAAGAACTCTAGATATGCTTAAAAGGAGGCTGAGCAATAACGGTATAACTCGAGGAATTTAGCAATTTACGATGTTAAAAGCCACGATAATAAGTCAAATTAAAATCATATCTCGTCAACGTCAATTTTATTTCGAGGATCTTGTGCGATTTCCGGTTTTAAGGTGATGTTCTACAAAGATTTCCGCCTTTACAAGTTTTACTGGTTTTTGAACATAAATTTTAAGCTATCATTTTTTTAAGAATTTCATTGTCTGGTAAATCATATTTTCATCTATTCTTGAATGGTCATCCAAGAAGATGGTTATCAATAAATCAATATAAAAGAATAGAACATTGTATCGATTTAATTATAAATTTACTTTTTTTTTCAATAAAATATCTTAAAAAAACAAACCATTAGTAATTTTATAAATAGTAAATCACCGCGATGAAAATATATGTCCAGATGATATTTTAAGCTTTTCGATATAATTTTAGATATTACAAGAATGTGACTAAAAAAATGTTGAAGACCGCCTAAGTAAGGTATTCAAGAAGATATTACTGTATACGTAACGCAGGTTCGCAAGGATATTTCAAGGTTTAAAACTGGGTAGACGTTCGCCTCGGGATACTAATCTTCAGGGGACACTAACTGCGTAACTATCATAGTTTACTTCATCGGCGTTACTATAAAACGAGTATATTTCTCAGTTGTAAAAATAAATACGAAAATGCTAATAGAGTATTTTTATGCGAGACTAAATTGATGGAACACGTCAATTTCAATATTTTATATAACAAACATTTGCATGCATCCATCAATCAATGTGGCCCCTCAAGGCACTGTACATTTTCAAGATTATTCCCGTTCAAGAAATGTTTTAAAAATAACATATTTATTGATTTAATACAAGAAATTGATGCTTTCCAAATTGCTTTTTTCACAGTGTAACATCAGTCTTATAAAAATAAACATGTATTTAAAAAAATATATACAATTATTTAAATTAAACCTGTTACATGAATACATATAAATAATGTTACAGCTCTTCTTATAATAAAGACATCTCTTTTTAGATGTCGAGTCATCAAATATACACCCAATATTATTTTTCAAAAACACTATTAATTTAAAATTTTATCATATATGTCCATACTATTTAAATATGAAAATAATTAATATTGAAAAACGAAAGTTTTGCTGTTTATGCACATGCTATAATTGATTTTTTGTATGCACACAAATAACAGAACTTATATATCCAATATCATATAAAATATCAATCTTTTCAATAAAAATACATATTAAAAAGTCTACAATTTATATATACATAGCAAATTTTATGATTCATAACATTATATAATGAAATGAAAAAGTTTCTCTGAAAAAACAGATCTGAACTACAATATACCGATTTTTTTTCTCATGAAACTTTGTCAATAGTTTTGGCAATAACAAACTGACTCGATCACAATAGACGAACTGTAATCTAGTCACTATCTTAATAAAATAACAAATTACCTACAAATAAGAAATATAAAATTTGTTGCGACCGAGATGTATCCGATGTCGCAATAATCGCTCCATATCCAAACAATTTCGTAAATCGAAAATTGTCAGTTATATCAAGAAATATCCTGAAAAAAAATCCGTACTTATACGATACAAACGTCACATGAGTGAATTAATTCGTCGACAAGAATTTATTACATATAAACCGAATAAATCCGAAACTAACATGAGAGCGAATCGAATATATCGTCCATTCCAAATTTGATTGTTCATAGCTCGACATGTCTCCATTATACATGTGTAATGTTCTTTTTATCGTCTTTTTTTTCTTTCTTTCTAATTAGTCATAATTAATTAATGGCAGACGACCACGGCACGCCATTCAAGTTGACAAATCACCCCCGAGAAAAGCAACGTAATAATAATTACCATAATTAGAACGGTCGTTATAAAAACCACAATCGGATATATAAATCATTACGAAATGGTGATTCGCATCGTGAATTGCAAGATAGCGGTCTAATTATATTTTGCTGCATTTTAAACTATCAAAAAAAAACAGATCTTCTATCATTATTTTTTTTGTGATAATAATGATAATGGAAATAATGAAACAAGATTGCTCGATTTTTTTGCTTATACGAAATAAAAAACATAATGAAGATAACCTATTAAAGAAGAACAAAAAAATGATTGGAAAATAATAATATTCTGCAATTTTTCATTATTAACATAATATGTAAATAGAAGACAGAATTTATAGTTTGAGAAACATAATAATATGATTTAAATTCACTTTTTCTGATACCTTTTGAAGAAAATCAGTTAACAATTTGGAATATCAATTTTTACAAAAAGAGGTCATTGTAAAAAAATGTTATAAAATTAAATATAAGTGATTAATATAAAATATTTCAGGTTATTTATTAATAAAAATAAATAAATTCAACATATGTAAAATATCTGTCTAATACGACAACTGAGGTCAAAATTGGCAAATCTTTACTTTCGGAATGCAGACTCTTAATTATGACACATTACACCTTTTCTTAGAATTGTCAGTAGAAATCCGATTTAATTCAACTATATTTCAATCCGACTAAATAAAGCAGATCTGACGCAAAGGTCTGAATATATAAGAGTAAAAAAAATAATGCAGCCGGTGTATATTATGTATGATGATATTAATCGGTCAAATACGTATATATGTGTGTGCATGCATACAAGAGCGCTAATTCAGTCAGTAAATCAAGCTTACTACTCGTTTTCGTCGGCTTTTAATAAACGCACTTAATTAAACGCCATCGAAGCGTACGGGTTAATTTAATTATATTTTAAACGGGAACACGTTTTGCGGGCTACACACATGTACAGCATATATAATATGGTGGATATTTGAACGAAGGCGCATACCGCCCTCGCGCCACAGCAGCAAGCAATACGTACATACATTAAGCGAGCCGAAAATTCCGTTTTAAACGATTCATCTTAGTCAAAAACAAACCTACGACTACTAAATTATCGAAAGCGTCTCCTGAGAAGATTTTGCCCGCGAAAATTTATGCGAACGCGTGAAATGGAGATTTAACCGAAGGAATTTAGCCCCCGGAAAACAGTTCTGTCCCCATCAATTTTGCGCTATGCTAAAAATCGCATCCGCACAATCGCTTCCGTTTAAATTGTTTTACTTCCGACAGTATATAATTAAATTTTCAGTTATCATCTAATTTATTATATATAAACTGATAAATGATAAAAAAATAAATAAATAAAGCCGTGGCGCAACAAGCTCTCTTGTCGGACATTTGTGGTGTCGATTTATTTTTTACAGAGTTGATCCAACTTTATGCCCGAACCTTCATATATTATTCGTAACCGACGAATTTAACACATCGCCGCATTTTTAGTACATATTTTTCAAGTTGAAAAATAACAATCCTTAGCATCGTGTGTATCGACTGAATCTTGATAGTTACGATATCTAGTTTTGGGTTATCAACTCAAAAGCAAAAACAAAACGAATAATTTAAAGAACTAAAAAAACTTATTTCTAGTTTTAAACATTTTTTAGAAAAACTTTTAACAAAATTGTGGAGAGAAAAATTCAACGAGTGCAACTAAATGAAATAAATAAAAATGCAGGATCCAGGTCACCAATTTCCATATAAAAATTGGAAGACTGAAGAAAATTAAGGATGCAGTATGGGTTGATATATTTTAAAATAGAATAATAGGACACTGAAATGAGTTATATGCGAAAAAACGTTAAAATATAAATGTGTAAATAAAATAGAGTTACAAAACCAACGCAAAAGCCAATTTAAAAAGAGTTACATTATACCGATCCATGATAAATATATGTATTTATATACATGTAAATATAGAAAAAAAATTGAAACGAATTGAAATGACAATTCGACGACTGTTCTGACAACTCGTAATAATCAATCAAAATTTTTGACAAGTGCTTTAAAATAATATCTCGCTATATTTGAGCTGAATATATATATCTAATATACGAAAAAATATAAAAACTCATGAATCACATAAAATAAAATTAGAAACTGAATTTCGATATACGTATTTATATTATAATTAAAGCGATTCTTTATTATTATATATAATTCTAGGATTTTACTCTTACTTGAATTTACATAAAACCCGTGGGCTTAATTCGCAATATCCGACATTCATTAAACGGACCATCAAGTTTCGCATTTGGAAATTTACAAGTGGGCGTATGCGTATGAATATCCTTTTACACTATTTTTTCAAAATCTTGCTATTTAAAGCGGTAATAAAAATGTAGATAATTTAAAAGGGAATTAATTATACTATATAAGCTAAATGAAAATTTTCAATATATTATAAATGTAAAGGTATATTGCGTAAATATATATTATATCATAGACGATGTTCGAGAAACACGGTTTTAACATTAAGTCTAAATGTTTTCGTCCGTACTTCCACCCTGTCACAAGCATCGGCTAAACTAATCCAAATAATCGAAGATATTACGAATTTGCAATGAAAGCGCGGCCACCCTTCACGCACGAAACTTAAGGTCATCAGGACAGTACCCGTCCGCAATTTTCGCGTCCAAAGTGTATTATGAAGGGCCAAATAAAACAAACATACACGACGGAAAAAGGGCACACTACGTCGTTCTCCATCAGAACAATAATCCTCGGGGCAAATCGGGGTGAGAGATGATAGGAAATAAAAACAAAGTACGGTCCGGCACCGGGCGCCAAAAGAAAAGCTACATGGGAAAAATCTCGGGAGAATTGCCCGTTACGTGCCTATGATGACAGATATATATAAAATATGTCTGGATTTTTATTATACGAACACGAAAATACGATTATTATCCACGTGACCGTCGTGTGGAATTTTTTTAAAACCGCTCATATGAATTAACGCGCTCTAACGACTCCACTTATACGACCGTAATCTAAAATACGGCATACAAAAAATAAAAGAGCTTGACCTTTTTAAAACAGAAAATCTAAGGACATCTACGGTAGCACAATGTTAAATGAACAATGGGTTCAAATCTCTGAAATATTACTCAAGTATTTTAATTTATTATTTACTCCCGAATGACCGAGTGGTTAAGTTTACTTATCTACAAATTATGTTACGAATTTTCAAATTAATATTGTATTATATAAGAAATAAAATGAAGGAAGTATTTTTAAGGAAAAAATTAGATAGCAAATAAAATAAAATTTTTGATAAAGAGAATGAAGTGATAAAATAAGCACGACAATAAATAAATATATATATATATATATATATATATATATATATACATACATACATATATATATATATATATATATATATATATATATATAGTTATTAAAAAGTCATTGCATTAAAATTCAAAAAAAAAATTAGGCCCAAAAAGTTACGATAATACTGAAATATTTATTATTGTGTTTAATTAAGAAAATATATATTTGAAAAAGAAAATAGATGAAATAAAAATGAGATGCTATTTATTCTATGTCAAGAAAGCACAAAATAAATCCAACGATATAAGGGAGAAAAAATATTTTGATTATGATTCAATGGACATGAAATAATAATAGGAAACATGAACAAAATAATAAGATTATATATACGAAATAATCTAAATAAATGCAGATCACAGATTAAAATCAAAACTAAAATAGACCACCGTATACGATTTTTCCTCCATTCTACTTTTTATTCAATCTTACCAATTGATGTGTCTAGAAAATGGATAAAAATGAAAGCGAAACACAAAAGCGCTCTGGGGAATAGAACCGTATTATTCTTAACCCGAAGCGTTTCGGATAAAAATCTTTCACTTTTTCCAAGTTTTCCTCGTGTGATACGTTTACATTTGTGCCACATTAAAAGTTCTACCAGATACAAAGAAAACAAATGCCAAATCGATGTCTCAAGCCTGGATGCGCAATAGCTATAAAGAGTGATTTATTATATGAAAATCATCCCTCATGCCCGTACATCGATTACAGTTCAATGGATATTTAAATATCGTATTACGTTTAAAAAGAGAAGATAATATTACAAAGCCGATGTAATATAAAATAAAAATCCAATATATGTGCAAAAAAGAAATATTAAATATATTTATGTTAGGAATTACATAAAATACGAAAGGATAAGACATATTTTCCGATGCCGAAGGCGAAAAAAGTTATACCGCCAGAATACGGCCGAGCTCGTATGGTCTGGAAAGTATAAAGCTAAGGCAGACTAAGATTATCCACATAAAAATAATACAAAAGAGATAGAATCGGTCACGATGAAAGACCCCAGAGTCCGTAATTGACCGCAATAAAAATCCGGCAAGAACAACAACCAAGATATTCTCGGTGGAACGCTCGCGTAAAGATAAAGCTCGGCGGTGGTGATAAGCGAAAGTGAAAAGTAAAATCAATTCTATGAATAACGTTCGATCGTGACTGGAAAACCTTCTAGAAATTTAATATAACAGCATAAAAAAATAGGAGTAAAATGTAATTGCAAAAATAAATGAAGACCGGAACCTAGATAATTGGATAGCGCCGATCTGAATACTGATATGTTATATCTTGATTCAAAAAAAAAAAGAATGGTAATGTATAAAAAATAACGTAGTTTTATATACCACTAGTGTATTAAAAACATATTTAGAAATTATTTAATTTATAATAAATATAAATAAATGGCCAATTTCTTACAATAATGATAATAATAATAATGGTATTATATATATATATATATATATATATATATATATATATATATATGGAGCTGTCGATATTAGCAAAAAAAGGACGATGTTATCAAAATGTAATGGATATGTTGAGCAACGAGCAACACATTCGTCACAAAGGTTTACAACCGCGAGCTCACAACTGAATTGCTGGACAACCCAATACTGACATGTTTGTACATCCCTCGAGGATAACACAAGAAACACCCAAGGTAACAGAAAAATACTGAGCAGCCTTCACGGCAAAGGAAAAACATCCTTATAGATAGGTCGAATTCGAATCGGACACGGAAAGGGAAGAAAAATTGCAAACGATATAACTTTCTTGTACAAGAGTGAAAACTATTGATCAAAATTTATCGAATCCTTCTACAAACAAAAAAAAATATAAATACAGAATGTCTCAAAATATCTACACATTGCGATAAAAATAAAATGATGATCCATCTTACTGAAAACAAAACCGTTATATAAACCCAAATTTTGTATACGTATAAAAAACTTAAATAAATCATATATTTGTATCATAATTGAAATGTAAAAAAAACTTTTATGTAAAAATTTTATATAAAGTTTGTTCCGTTAATAATGAAAAGTGGGAAAAAAAGTATATGTATTCATTAAAACCACTTTGAAGGAACAATTAAATGGAAGTCCTTTCAACACAAATTACTTTTAAAACTTGTCGGTACTCAAAACGAGTTAATGGGTATCCGAGACGGTTTATATAGGTGTATAAAGACGATGATAATAATATATAAAATGCAATCTCTTCAGAAAGAAAGTTTTTTTTCTTGCATTGATAAAATTTTAAACTAGCATAAATCAACAATATTAATTTTAAGTTTTTTTTTCGTATGATACATGGATGTCGGTATATTTATTTATTACTTATTACATTCTGATTTATGTTTTTGATTTAAATCTTAAATTTGGTATAAAAAAATATAACAATAAAAGGGTTAGTTTACATAAAAATATTATAAAACATATAATGACTAGAACATTCTATCGAACATGTGTGTTTTTGACAGGGCACGTGCATTGCAAATAGGGTGTACGTATTTATACAAAAATGCAACCCTTTCATTCTATTGTTGTACAGATTTCAGTAGCAGAGACTAGCATTCGAATGCATCAATAAATTCGATGTTAAATACATAATTGGCAATTATGGTCAGTTCGGGGGTTGTTTTGTGACACTTAACACGGCGGATAGTAAATATGGACACGCGGCTTCTATTTTGCATTACAATGAAGTCAATCCTGAATAAATATAGAAAAAAAAATAGATACACACACATGGTCCAAAAAATGCCACATGTCAGATTTTGTGAATAATATAATTTTAAGTAAAAAGTATTACATATGCATTTTTAGAAAATATTTATAATTATATATAATTTCGGTAAATGTAACAATTGTGCTTTTAAGTTTATCGTAGCCACAAACAATGTTTAGAGCAAATGAAAAATGGTTTCTTTTTTAATCTTCGAATAAAACCGAAGAATTTACAGATACATATAGATAAAAAAAATATAAAAGATTAGCCTCGTAACAATCGAGAAGACTGTTTCGTTGTGTTGTTTCTCGAAAAAAGAAAAAAAATCTGTCGATTGTATTGTATTGTTCATGACCTTTCTTTTTGCTTTCGTGTAAAAAGTGGCAAGACGAAGAGATACCACATTTCTTCGTTCATTTTGTTAGCACAATGGCGAAAGTGAAATAGCAACACAATCAGAGGCAAAAGGCGTGGAAAACCTTTTAAAATTATTAACTTGCCTGTATGAAAACATACAAGCGAACCTGAACTGGAAAGAGCGAAATTGGCACTTAAGCGAATGATCTGATAGAACCAATAATAAATATATTTTCTTAAGAATTATGCTTCTCTGTAAAAATTGATAATTAAGACAATTTTAAAGTGAAGGTAATTTTTAAATTTCAATTTAAAAGATATATGAATATTATATGATAAATATAATATATACAATTCTAAAACTTTTGAAATAATTTGATGAAATTAATTTAAAACCTGAATTAAAAAAAAATAAGGATAGAAAATTATAATTGTAGAAGATTCTCAGAATAAATAATAAATTTATATTAAATTTATTATATTTTCACAATAATCCATTTATGCGGAAGTTAAATTAAAAATTACGTAATAAAAATATAAATTTTATTGGTTTTTTTTCACTTCATTGTATTTCAGACTTGAAAATAATATTTGATTTTTCTATAAAGTTGATAATTTTGTAAATAAAATTTCAAAGTTTAGCAATCTTCAGACTTGTGTAAACATATATAATTATAATTGAATTTAAAATTGTTTGACAGGGAATTTGTTATATTTTTATTATATAATTAAACCCGAACAAAGCTATTATCGCATATCAAAGATTTATTATTATTAATATTATTATATTATATATTTTATTTTACGGTTTCATCGTAAAATTCAATTAGCGAAAGTGTCAAGAGGAATCCTGTTTCGAACACGTCTCACACTCCGCATACATACACTCGTTCCAGAAGTGGGAATCGTTATTATTATGAATATATTATTATTATCAAAAGGAGGGGAGAGTGCGAAATTACTAAGTCCCAAAAACCCAGACCACGACCCGCTTAACGGTCTTCACTTATTTACTTTATTATTTTCGTTGGCGTTCAGCAAATAATTTCAGCGGGAGAAAAACAAACCTCGACGTCGACCCATATAATGAGTGTATAGAAAATCACGAACCCCATCTCGAAAGGTTAAATTTGGTTTTATATACATATATATATATATATATATATATATATATATATATATGTATAAATATATAAATATATATTGAGGACAAAATTTTTTGAAGGACGATGAATCGACGAAGAACTTTCTTCGCCGCACAACGATGATTGTTAATAGTAATTATTGCTGTAATTAATGTGTAGGGTCAATTCAAAATAAAAAAAAAGTATCCAAACATTTATCATAACAACGATCTAAAGAGAAACGGGTCAATTAATCACGGCGCTGGCCTAGTTTGTGTCAGTTTTTATTACTTATCTATAGGATTATCTTCACGCCATATCTCAATTTTCGCACGATCAATGCCGTAACCTCTGGCAGCCGAGCTTAGAAATAAAATTTCTAAACAATGATTAATTTAAGAAATTTCCAAAGCGATAATAATAATTCACAATAAAACAAACATAGAAAAAGGGCAAAGGCGATTCTGCGGATGAAAAATTCGACACATTTGTCTAAACTCGCGGGGACTTTTGTGTGTCGGCGCTAAAAAAAATAAATAAAAGCACGGCGCGAAAATTTCTACCCTGCAAAGCATCAATAATGCCGCGAGATAAATCACAATTCGAATCCTTGCAACGATATGATGATTTATGAAGATAAAATATATCTGAAGCGAAAAGGGGGGGCGAGAAAAGCAGTTTTCCGAATGAAAACAAAACAAAAAAAAAAGCACGCACACGTAGCATATTTGTAGCTTGTCGCTTTTCCTCTTTCGATATTCAAAATGAGAGCTTTAGTTACGTCGCATATTATTAATGTTATACGCTCGGTGTATTAAAATAAAAATAAATAAATTAAAAAAAAAACAAGAAAATACGAGTGTTTTAAAAAGTTTATGCACGATACACATTAAAAACGCTTTTATTTTTTTCGGACCGATGATTTATCGTATATTATTTTTACCGGTAAGAATGTTTACTTAGGAATATGCGCGTTCTCGAAACAATACAAATGAAATATTACCATAGAAATCGATCGTTTCGTATTAAAAAAGAAAACGACTCTCGTGTCTTGTATATAACATATTTGATTCGTTATGAAAATTTAGAAAAAAAAAATACATTATTTATGACACTTTTTTACACTCATATATTAGATATTTGAATAAATTTAAATCATATCAATAAATAAAATGAAATAATAAAAATGAATATCAATTTTACAGTCCTTTTTAGCAGCGATAACAAAGCAATCAATAATAAATAAAGCAATAATTGATTTTCGCGACCGAAATAAATAATTCAGATCGTCTCCAATATTCAAGAAGCTGCAGCAGCACAATCAGGCCAAATTGCACAGCCGCAGCACCAGACAGATAGTTGAAGTTAATGGAACGAAATCAGTATAACAGTCCCAAGAGGACGAACGGTCAGAATATTGACACAGTTCGGCACTAGTGCATATCGCGTTAAATATATAATCGGGATTTGGGTGATTGTGATGTTTGTGAATAAGTTTCGCGGGTGACTTTATCCCGTGACATGGCGTGACCTGCCCCTCCCCCCCTGTACGTGTATGTGTATGTGTGCGTCACGATTAATGAGATTAGCCCCGCTTTATTGTCTGGACGCCCGCGGTGAGATTTTTTCATTCGAATTAATTAATCCGGTCGACAACGTGTTAACGAAATCGCGCCAATAACCTTATAATTAATTATGAACGTGCATCATCTATTACCGTTAGTATTAATCGTGTTATTTTTGAATTTAGAAATGTAAGATCAAATTTTATAAATATAATTTATATTAAACAGGAGTATCGAATACGTTGATCACGAAGTGATTTTGATCACACTTGATAATTTTACGTATATTTTCTTACTATTAAAAATCGAAAAAATATTCATAAAATGTAATAAATTAACCACCCATTATATATAATATAAGAACTAATAATTATTAATAATATTTTTTTCAAAAATTTTATTTTTTTAACTAAAATGTGTTATAAGTAAGATGCTGCATAAAAATATTTGCAGTGACGAATAATATATAAACATCCATGTAAAATTTAACGACTATTCATAGAAATTCCAATGAATCAACATGATGCATCGCATCAAAATGTCACATTAATCTTATATAATCGTCATAATATGAATTATAGATCTGTTATAAACCGGTTTTAAAAGGTGAAAGAAATGTTTTATATTATAATAAAAAAGGATTCAAAAAAACTATTATGATTCTAACATCAATATCGTGAAATTCATTAAAACTGCAAGATTGAGATGAATGGGATGCACAACTGTTTCAGTTCAGTGAAATTATATTGCAGAAGAATTGAAATTAAGATAAATGAATTTTGTAGGAAAGTTTTTACGATCAAAAATCGTAATGTTATATATATTATTTAACGTTATATATAAAGAACTTGAAAAAAATTAAAATTGAAATTTATTTCATTGAAGCTAATTACGTTTTTATCTTTTATAAATTGTACGTTTCAATAAATCGGACAAAACTGTGTAATCATTATCATTGACGACGATAAGATCCGGTTTGAGGATTTAAGTTAGTGAAGAGATATACATATTTTAACGCATAAAAATTGTTTAAAACGACAAATGAAACTAAAAAAAATCTTTATCTCAGTTAACACGTAGATAGATATTCGTAAAAATCGACGATTACACACATAACGACACTTTCGAATACTATTTTCAAACAGAATAACCGTAAAACAGCTCAGTTTGGACCGTCAGAATGGATGAAAAAAAAATATATATACGTGCGATGACACGCGACAATCACTTGAACAAACAGCGCGCACACAGATTTTTTTAACCGAACACATATAAAGAGCCGTTTAAAAAAATACACACACATACACAACGACGACAATATGAAATAAATAAATAGGAAAAAAATATAGACAGTTGACAATGGGCACATTTTTCATTTTACCTCACGTGAAACGTTGTGACATAGTTAATGTTTCTCATCCGCTATTGCGACATACGAGAAAAAAAAACATGGCATATTCATTAGTCACATACCGGTGCCCGGGTCGAATGTGTTTATAAGGTACCACGGGATGGATACTTTCACCGAATAATACGAATCGACTCATCGGAACAAATTAAAGGGAGAGAGGTTTATCGCCCTTTAAAACGATCGAGAGTCGATGGCATCGGAAAAAAAAACGGAATAAAAGTTAGAAATTTAATAAATAAAAAAAACTTTCTTTAACTAGTATAAGTATTTGTCATACTTTAATCGTAAACTGTAAGTATTGAATTTTTCTATCAATTTCAAAATAAAACACTCAAACGAAAGTCACACGTATTTCTCATCTATAAGTCTAAAAGTGTATAATTCGTATTTCTATAAGAGATAAAAACGTTTTATTTATTAAAAAAAATGTTTAAAATATATTAAAATTATAATTGTTATGATAATTTCATTATATTAATTGGATATTTTTTAATATATACATATTATTTGGAATGTATTTCCGTGCAAAAACGAATGTCTATATAAAAGTATTTAATATAAAGTAAAAGAAAAAATATTGAAAGATAATTATATATTTTTGATATCAAAATTAAGCATAAAGAACGTTAAAGTAGAATAAACTAAAAAAAAATGTATAGTTTTGACATTATAACCGATAAAAAAACCAAAGAATTCAAATAACATTTCATATTCTATATATATTCAGAACTTTATGAATATAGAAATAAAATTAATAGATAACGGTAGATATACAAATAGTAAAATATAAAAACTAAAAGCAAATTGAATATAAATTACGTTTCTTCAGCAAATGAATCAATTTGTAAAATAGTGGAGAATTGAAGAAATAAAATAGTGGATGAAAAAAAACCAATGCAGAAATGGAAACAGTTTTTCAGTTTATTATTTCCCCTCTTTTTAATTTGAAAATGTTCAGATAGTGCTCATAACTCGATAAAAACTCGCCGAACGAACCGAATCGTTATTCAGCTGAAAATTCTCAACGGAAAACCGATTGTCTTTTCGAATAAAATAATAGAGAATGAAAAAAAAATCGACCGTTAAAAAACGCTCATAAAATATCGGTTTTTCGCAAGAATTAAAAATAAATAAAAAATTGAAGAAATTACGTTCATTTAATCGAAATATTGAACGAGTTACGAAACAATCTCATCAATCCGCTGAAACACCCGGAATTAGTCGTAAAACGAAAACTTAATCTTGCATTTGCTACCCCGAAACAGAGATAAAAGGACGAGCATCCTCCATATTTTTATTATGGCGTAAAAATATTTACGAGCGGGCAATAAGCGTAACTTATATCACACTAAAACTACGCGTTATAAATAAATAAGCTTTGATATCTATTGATATACTGAATCTATTGAAACTTTATTATATTATATAGAAAAAAAAACAACCGAAATAATATCGATAATTAGAAAAGTCAATAAATTTTATTTTATTATGTATATATCATTATTTTGATTACTGGGTATGAAAAATATTTTTTACACGTCGTGATTAAGATATAATATATATTTAATATAAATGTTAATTTAAACAAGTTATTTATAAAAAAAAGTTGGGATATGTTAAATTCTTGTAATTTTTTAATCATTACACTAATTAAATATAATATAATTACAATATAAATTTTATTATATATTAAACAAAATCGATATGAATCTCGTCGTCAAAAATAAAATATCAGAAAAATATAATAACTTAAAAAAAACTATACAAAAAAGAAAATATATCCTAACGGTCCATTAAATATCAGTATTCCTTTAAAATCTTCTATATCCCTCAAGGGACAAATATTGTCCACTCTAGAAATAGTCGTTCTAAAATATACCAACGTTTTGTCTTCAGTTATCTAACGTTAGGTGGAATTTTATCGAACTGTAATCCAGGTGCATTCATATATAGATATTCGTTTAAAACGTTGTAAACTATAGCAAAAGCTATTACTATTGACGTCTTCGAAATAAAATGGGAAAAGAAAAAAGTTGCCGACATAATATCGAATACAATTTACCGTCATCGAATATGATAAAAAGAAACAGTACGTCATATACCGAGCAAACAAAATATAAAAATAAATAAGTACGCTCGCGGAACAAAGTGAACGAAAGAAATCATAAGATATCGAACTATTAAGTATCTCATATAAATATAGAGCAATACAAGTGAGGGTTCGAGCACACAGTAGATTTCCGATAAATGCTTTCGTTCTTTTCGTGTTTATCGACCGTATTGGCCGTTCGAACGGATAAAGGGGTTGAAAAAGAAACGCTTTTTACGATCATGGCTTAACGCCGCCGCCGCTTTTAGTCTGTCATACACACGCGTATGCGCATAAAATATACGAAAATATAAATAAAAGTATGAAGCGAAATTAAGCGATTCGAACGCAGACACCGATCGGATGCGATCTTACGCCGAATGAAACTTTTCGCCGGTTTTTAGGCTTGGAAATTTTCTCGGAAAACGCTCGTAAAACGCAATCGTCCCGTTTACGTTGAACGAGTCGCGATTTAATTTCGTTTACAATTTGTACCGCAAAAAAATTTGTTCTCATTATTATTATTTTGCTATCGATTCTGTCAGAAATGCAAACCCTGGTACAATCCGTCGTAAAATTCACATGGTAATAAATTAAAATTTTATATTCACAAATAGATTTGCCATTTAACAATATATTGGTATTGTAAAAATTTATAGAAATTCATATTCATGAAAAAAATATACAATGTATTATTAAACGTATAAATAAGTAGGTTATCATATATTTTTTTTTGTTGTTGTTATATAAAACGATCGATAAAACCATATTTTCAGTCAGAATATGAAGTATTGTGACGGTTGGAAGAGTAATATCATCGCCCGCTGATATCGGCGCAGGGGGGCAATTTATTAAATTGGCCAAAAGTAGCCAAAGCTCAAATATTTTTGAAATTGCAAATATTTCATACATGTGCGGTAAATAAAATTTAATATATGACGGAGAGAATTTTCTTAAAAAATTAAAAGTCACACTGAAATATGTTGTGCCATTTATAATGTTTACTACGTTTTATAAACCGACACATTTCTAAAATTAGATTTTTTTGCTAGAATATTTATTCAGTCTTGTCTTTTATGAAATTCTAAACGATAGAGATTTAATTATAAAATAGTATTCGAAGAGTCCATAGAGGACAATTATGAGAAATTTACGATATCATTTTTATACGTTTTTATAGGATGTCGTGAAAAACAAAAATAACATTTTTAGGGAGGTAAAAATTATAAAGAACGGACGCTGATGAAATGATTAAAATTCTAATGATGTTGAACACTAGATAATTTCAATTAGAAATTTGTAATTTTATTTTACTATTTTGCAAGTTTTGACAATTATCTAATTTTCCCAAATTATAATAATAATAATAATCTTTTTTTAATACTATGTTAATTTTATTTACAAAAATGAAGAAATCCTATTTACGCAATATACACTATAAATAGTTTTTAATCAGTTATAAAAAAAGAAATAAGGGGTAAATAACAAAACATCCGAACTCCCCAAAGCGGATTAAATAATAAGATAGTGCCCGATGGAGATGGTATTAATTCAGTAATACGGAACAAGACGACTTAATTTTTAATAAGAAAGTAGAATTAAAATATATTACACACATAAATGAACAACAGCAAAGGGGGAAGGGTTTACCTCCGCACCCTAAGATTGTAAATAAATTATGACGAGGGGGAGGGGGTATGAACGTTATTACATTATGTTACGCACCGCCAAACGTAATTTTCTTACGATGTATTGAAAAAAAGGTGAAAGAGCACAGGGTGCAACGCTGGAAAAAAAAGGTAATAAAATACGATAAAATCGCGTTGCCTAATGCTCAGGGGGTGTATATTCCACTCTCGACCAAAAATTCTACCCTGTCTCGTTCCAATTATGTAAAAGCGGCAGACGCATTAGGCAAATTCACTCTTAATTAATAAACTTTTTTATTAAAACAAACAAGTACTCGTGCCGCCTTCGTAATAAGCGTGTCCATAACTGTCCTAGCGAGCAAAATTAATAACAAAGAAAATAACAGTAGCCTAAATTAAAACGAAAAAAGCCCTCTCACGAACTTCGCACAGCACGAAAAGCGTGTATAAACGCTCGCTCGCTTATAAATACACGCGTATTATTGACTCGGGAACATTTATCACATCGAAGGAATATCTCATTAACGGAAAACCAGTCCGAAATTCGTTTCGATCTAGCGAAATAATAATAATAATAATATACATAAAAAATGTTCAAAGAGAAACGATCCAGTGTCGATTTAATTAATAAACCCAATTACAGAAATAAAAAACTGCGAGAGAAAAATATTTAAAATTATATTTTTGTCCGATAAAATCTAAGAGAAATGTCTTCGGGGTGAGCAAATACATTTTTAACTCTGCATACGAAATAAATAAGGCAGGGCTAATGTAAATTAAACAAGACCCGTGACATCTCCGTGAAGCTCTCTTGTGAATATGCGGATGTTAATTTATTTTTTACGGAAACGAGTCGCTAGATCTACGCTTAAATATTATTTTTTAAAGACATTCCACTTGTGATACATAATGAAAGAAGTCAAACAAAATTGTTTATACTTAAAAAAAAAGATTTATACTAAGGCAAATATCAAGATACATAAATGAGTAGAATCCGTATATAGTTAATAGTAGATCCATATGTAAATTTGCACACAGGTCCACTTATATAAATTCAAAACATGACTAAAAAGTAAATACGAATAAAATATAATAAAAAAATCTGTTTAGAATTTTAGACACTTTTATATTTTTTGCAAGATTTTATCAATTTTACGTCTAATATAGAACTCGATATGTAATCAAATTTCTAGTAGTTATTTTTTTTAATAAAATAGAATATATGTATATAATATTATAAAATTCGAATTCATTATCTGCTACCTACAGATTAACAAGTGCGTTACCTTAAAGTTATCGTAAATAATCTACATAATATTATGTATTTTTTTTTGTTATTAGATAAATTTCCATAAATTATTTATATAAAATCCGTGTACAACTGACAGATATTTATAATAAATCTATAGTAAGATTTAGAAATTTTCTCAAACTTTAATAAACATAAAACAAATAGCAAAAATAAAGATCTCAATCTCGTATTTTATTTCAAGATAAAAAACATAATTGCTATAAAAAAATGAATAAAATAAAACCACACCGGTGTACCCCTGTTTTCGCGATTAAAACACAACTGCCTATTAAAAAAAAGAACTTTCACTATACATCTGGCGCCTCAGACTTTAATGTAGTAATTCACAAACATTATAAGATAAATAAATAGGGAATGTTGCAAACAGAGAAACATTAGCGGTAGAGTTAGCCATCAGAAACGTGCAGAAAACGAACATTTTCTACACGATAAAGGCAGAGTGAATTGTGAGATTGTGTGGAAGAAAACAAAATAAAAACGTACACCCACAGCGAGCTTGAAGGGCGGAAGGGCGGAGTGTAAGTAGCGTTAAGGGAGAGATATCGCAACGGATACCAAGGGTAAGAAAAAAGAAAAGAAAAAGAAAAGAGATCTCTGGTTAAATTCAATATAACGACAAATTCAACGAGCGGAATTATACTTCGCGAAAAACCTTTTAAGTACTCGGAATTTATATAAATATATATATATAAAGTGCGCACTCGATAAATACGTACCCTATTACGACGGCAGTATCGATTGTACGATAATAATAATATATACATTGATACCGAAGAGCACTCGAATAAACGAAGAAGTAAAATAATGACAGCAAAGAGAAAAACATAAATAAATAAAAAATAGCGGAATTCTAATTTGAAAGAGAAGAGAAACAAAAATAAATTTTGATTTGATTACCGGCCGTTTTATAGACCTATCCTTTACATGGTCGAGTTGTAGCGGACAAAGGGTTAAGTGAATATACAAAGAACTTCGTGAAAAGCTGACACATATCGAATGAACCTATTCCGCCTGTGAATTACACAAAGGGAGATAGATATTCCGCAACAATTCCCAAACTGGGTTCCGCCGACATTTTTTCGATTATGATATTCTATTATTATATTATTTTTTTTTTTTGGTCGCTTCTCTTTTTTTAACATATATGTATATATTATGCGTTGTCGTGTAAAATACGAATCGAAATTCTATGCCGCAAATCGGCGCTTTACGACCGAATTCATATTGTGAAAACGGCTCAGGTCAAACGGCGCTTATGGGGTGAAAATAAACAATAGAAGCCTTGTTTCGTATCGACGAAAAGAAAATGGAAAATAAATTACTCGTGAAAAAGGGGTTTATTTTTTTTTTGGTTTTTGGGGGTGGAGGGGAGGTGAAGATCGCATATGTTAGTGTTGCTGCGACCGGCAATTTATCCATTGAAGCCACTTTGCACATGGGGTGAAATATTTAAAACGCATAAAATTAAATAAGAGCTCAATAATTAGCAAATATTTTTTTTTATTTTAATTAAATCTAACAAAATTACAAATAGATTTTGTAACATAATTCAATGAGTAGTTATTTGTTACTATGATTCTAATTAATTTTATAAATAATCCGTAGTATAATATTTTTTTTACATTTTTAATTAATTTTGATGATATTTGAAAAATGCAATATGGATAGTATTAACATGAATCAGAACTTTTGAAAATATTATATAGTAAAAAATATTTACAATAATTTTAATTTAAAAAATTAAATAATAGCCGTTTCAATATGTTATAAATATTATATAGAAAATCAATTTGGAACATTTCATAAATTAAATATTAACGTTCGATATAATTTCATATATTTTATTAATGTATAAAAATAAAAAAAAATATATAAGTATACAACCAAATAAAAAAATTCAAAAGTAAACGATAAAAAACACTAATATAACCGAGCACAATTTATTAGAAAGCCATTTATCGCTTGATTGATGAACGACTTGTACATTCATTGCGATCCCTAGAAATTATTTATTAGCCCGGGTTGGCTTTCAGATTTTTTTTCTACGACCCCATAACGGCTAGTCGACAGCAGTAGTGCTCGATGCCCCAAATTTCACATGGCGTGAAAATATGAGTACACTTCACCATGTGTCGATATGACACAAATAAATTCATCCCTAAATAATACCGTGGCAATAAACGCTACGAACAGTAAACAACATCTGGCTATTTATTAGCGAAACGACAAATCTGACCCGGTCGTGGAAAAAAAATATGAGGGGGGTGATCGATAAATAAATCCGAGACTATCGGAAATTGCCCATGTCGATGATGTATGAGACGATTAATTTTAATAAGTAAACGCGTGTTTTGTTTTACGTATAATCGTGTAAAGAGTGGAGTTGTCATTCTTTTATTATTCGTGATAATTCATGTGAAATCAATATAAACTTTCATTTTGTGCATGTACTCATTCAAGTAATTCGTATTAAAATTTTATAATCATAATTAACATTTGAGAATCTAATTCACTACATATTCATGTATATTAAATGAATAGAGAACCATTACAAGAAATCTCAACACATATATGAATAAATTCGCTCGTGTTTCGAGCGATTGTGCGAATTTCCGAGCGGATCTCGTACTATAAGCAAGTTACATACTGTCATCACTTTCATAGTTTAACCCTGCAACGTTAGATAAACGATATCAATGGAATGAAATCGAACATCTGCGCAGTGGAAACCCGAGTTCAAGAACCATATTTGACAGTGATTATAATAATAATAGATAAAGTTAATCGAGAGGCAAGGAACCCGCATTATTTAGTCTAACTGTGGACGTGTTTACAAAATTCGCCAATGTAATATAGGCGCAGATGCGCATATTTTATTGATATATTAAATACACACACACACACACACAATACATTATATCGGTTGAAAATATAAATTTAAGACGAAAAAAAATATCATGGGATCGTTTGGTGTTTTCTTAATTTTCCTTGGCTAACTGCTGGTGAAACGCAGTGCACGTCATAATATATCGCGTGCTATAGTTCAATTTATAAACTTCAGTTTCAATAACTAATATCTCTTCCATAACACTCAGGTCGAAGGGTGGTCTTGTTCGCATGATATTTCTTTTTTTATATTAAAAAAAATATGTAAAATATAAATAAATTGAAATAAATTTAAAAGTTATAACATCAAATTACGATTTTATTATGACATGAAATATTGATAATATACGTATTCAAATTTCTAGAACTGAATAAAAATAATAAATTAAAGTTTAAAAATCCTAGATGTCTCATTGTTATACTTTTTAGTTTTTTCATGTTACGATGGAAAAATACGGATTGTTTCAGACCATATACGAAAAAGCAATTTTTGAAAAATGATGAACAATATACAAAATATGCTTTAAATTTTAAAATAAACTTAATAAGATATAAATGCGTGAAGATGAGTATGATAAAACATTTCCTCGCCGATATATAGCAACAACGACGACAGCGATGATGACGATGATGATGTTGATGAACGATTATTCAAATAGGAATCTTCATCTCCTGTTAAAATATGACGTCAATGGGTTTGATGGATGAAAGTTCACAGGATTCGCCACACAACCAGCCATACCGCTAGAAACGAGGGCGGAGGTGAAAAGCGGGTTGAAATTTAACAGGAATCGCCCAGGGGGCCAACGGAAGCCTTAACAAGACACGATGAATTTCAAAGAAGCGCTGCCGAGTTTAAAGGGCGTCCTCCTCGCTAATTTATCATAAAGCGAAATTATCGAATTTCACCAGAGAAGCCGGTTAATTAACAATAACCGTGGAGACGAGGGATGAAAGCGGCGAAAACACTCGAAGCACCCTCCATCATAGACCAAATCGATATATATGACACACGAAAACAAAAATTTAAATATCCCGTTTAATGTTGCGATTATTGGTTAATTTAAAATGATTCATGATTATCGTGTCGACCATGAAAAATGACGGTGAGTAACTTTAAAATAACATTTTAATAATTCGTTGTGAATATTTTTCAAGCTATCTAAATTTAAAGCTATTTTTAAGTCAGATAATTTCCCATCTCAATCATACATACATAAAAAGGTTTTTTTTAATAGGATAAAAAGCGATTTATAATTTAATGGATCCATGATCCCCAAAGAGATCAGGTCACATCGATTGGGGACCGTTGCTCTACTTTTGAATTTTATGTCATCAATTTTTTTATAAGACGGAGTCGCTAGTTTAATCTCATATTTTAATTATAAAGCTTCTCAAAACGTGAGTCATAAATAGAAAAAAAAAATTGGCAAATAGTTTTGAAATTTATTTATTTTTATTTAACGTCTTGTAGTTAGATAAAATTATAATATATGAAGATAAAAAAATCATAATTATTTAAAATATTCGAAAAACCATTATATGATATACATTTTCAAATATAAACCGCAAAAAAGATGATTATGATAATAAATATAGTACGATATAATCATATAATATTGTGATACAGTTTCAATACCACCTTTAACACTCAAAATCATGACGCATTAATATCAAAATAAACCATAAATTTGGTCACAGAAAACAATAATTTCTCATTGCAATTACTTCCAACCAACAATTATTCCGAATGTAACCAAAGATCCAGTTTGTACTACAATATAATAATACAACATCCGTTACAATTCCAACGATACAATGGTATCGAATAAAATTAGTCACCTCAATCAAAGGGTATTACAACGCTCTTTGCGCAATATGCTACCACTAGGGGTAAATTTCATAAACAATAAACGTCTCTGGTTCCAATTCCCCTGATTTTGTCGTTCTACACATTTACGCCCCATTTTTTCCGTCGACTTCTACACCTAAATTATGGTCAAATTCTATTTTTTTTCCACCCGTGTCATAAATTACGATATGATTCACCGAGCACCAGGTATATATATTTATATATATAGATACGTAAAAAAAAATATATCCCACACCCTGCAGGATAGGAATCTATTACATCCTTTTTCCTATCTCTCGCAACGAAAGATCGTTGTCAAAATATAATATATAATAAAACCTCCCTAATATATAAAAATATACAGACGTATATGCGACGGTTACATGTGTGGCGAAACATTTTAATAATTTCTTTATGATTCTCTCTCTCGACCGAAATTACTGTATATTTATTGCATAAAAGAAATCTACATTTACTTTTTCTTTGGGAATTTAAGAAGTTATTTTTTTCTTCCTTTTCAACTTTTATACCATTCGGCGTAAATTTTCCGAACTATGCGAATCCTTGAAACGCTCGCAATGAAAATAAAAGTTTTCTTCCTATTACAGTAAGCTTATATAGGATCGACTATTGTTGTCTACCATGAATATAAACTGAAGATATATTTTGCATACAAAAAAAATACATTTACTATAGATAAATGTGATAAAATACAATATAAACATAATATTTAACAACTATGAGTTTATTTTACAATTGGATTAGCAAAATACACTATATATTATAGCAATTATGTTTATACATTTTAACGCAACAAATTTGATGTTGACATTAGAAAAAAATCATAATTAAAAAAATGAATACGTATTGCATTTCAAAGAAAACATTTTCAATTGATAACCCAAATTCCATTTAATCAAATTATTCATTACAACACAAGCCACATAAAATCATTAGTCGTCCATTGTTTTAGTACGTGAACTTTAATATTATTATTATACATACGTGAAATATTGCTTATATCACATATAAGCAAATTATTACGAAATACACATACAAAAACATATATAAAAGAAACTAATATTCAAATTATGGTATATCTAGGATCAAAGACCTCATGGAATGCACTTAAGACGAAGTTACTATAGTTCTTATCTCGAATGACCGTTGCATGCGATTTACAATAACTATGGCTTAATGCATATTGTATGACGTAAGTCAACGATGAACCATAAACCAAGACTAAATTATAGAAATTATCATTCCGAAGCATTATAAAATGATTATGCTCTAATAGCGTACTATAAATAAAAAAATATTCCATATACACTCGATTAAAAAAAATGTTGTCAAGACAATATGATATAATATTGTGGTTAGTACTTTTTAGTGAAAAGATATAAAAGTGACCGCAATGTTAATAGGGAAACTAGTGAAATTAATTAAATCTAACCACAATTAAAATTCAATAACACTAACATAAATATATTTAATAATAATGCGATTATCGAATATTATAATATGTGACATGAAAGCAATTAATTGCATTCATTACAGAAATAATTTATGTTGATATTGTTGACCAAAAGGTTGAATGGACGAAAACAAAGATAAAAACGAACTCCACGAACGACTCCTCTTGTACTTATATAATAAAAAATATAAATTTAGAAATTGTTTAATAATTTACTTGCAATATTTTTATAAATAAATTATCAAAAACAGATTTAGTTTTAAAACTAAATTTGCCATTTTGAAACAAAATTAAATAAATATCAAAAAAATTTTATATAATATATATATATATATATATATATATATATATATATATATATATATATATATATATATATATATATATATATACCATAAATGTATTTCTATTCATAAAAGTTTACCTTATTATATCATTTCATATTCTATTTTTTATATATATTATAGAAATATTCCAAATGTACCATAAAAACAATATTATAATCACAAAACTATTTTACGCATCGCTTTGATTCCTTCTCGGAAATCCTTGATTTAGCAGAATTAGAGTAGGATTAAATACATTATATAAAGTAATAATCGCGAAATTAATCCCATATTTATTAATAAATAACGTTCAATAAATAAATGTACTAGAAATACTGACTATTAATACAATATAACTCATAAATTATATAATATATTTGAAATATCAAAAACTAAATACACAAATATAATTTAAATTTTCATTAATGAACTTAAATTCTAAAATAATGAATAATATTTTGAAATCGTTCTCTATATAATTAATTAATCTTCAATTTTTTTTTTGTAGTAATAGTTTTCATGAAAATTTAGAAGTTTTAAGCGTAAATTTAAAATAACATCTAACAGTTCATAAAATCGTTTAGAAGTTAAATTTTATATTAAAACACTTTTATTAACACAAAAGCGGTCGTCTATTTTACACTAATTAAACGCTCTGAAAAACTTTTTTCACGAAAACACACACACGAAATGACAGAGTCAACTCGGCGAATAAGACTAAGTTACCGAAACGTTTCCAAGTTTTAAAGTTAAACGTGTCCCTCGGTTTGCGCACAGAGAGCACACGGTTAAATAGTTAAACTTATATTATATCTAAATATATATATATATATATATATATATATATATATATATATATATATATATTGCATCATGGTCCAGTCGAAACTTTTAACGAGACCGCATGCGAGTCAAAAAGAGGGTTAAAAATGTCGAAAACGAACCGGACGATGATTGTGCACATAAATAAGCGACAGGTAATTACTGTCAGTTGGCAAAACACCTAAACGTTACCATCATCATCATCATCATCATCATCATCAGAAGACACTTGAAAATGATAAAGGCAAAAAAAAATGGAATAAGATCGGTGAGATGACAAAAGGAGGAAGAAACGTGATTTAATTGATGACCGTGACATTGTGTCATGGACGAACCATTAAACGCTTTCAATGTCGAAAACGCAAATCAATCCTAAACATTATAAATATGGTTCAAAAGAATTTTAATAGTTATTTTATTTTATTATTTAGTTTTTTTTCTCCAATATATCGACGGTGTTTGTCGAATTTTAGGAGTGTTTTATCGGTGTGCTATATTAAGTAAATATCGTTATCTAATCATTCAGATATTATTGCTCATAGCGGACGTGATAAATGTATTTATCGAAATCATCAAGAATTACTTTCTGTGATCGGTTGAAGTCGAAAAATTCTCAGAAAAAAAAAACGTTGTCGTTATAACATTTAACCCAAAAGCGGGCGTTTTTTCCGCAAATTTGTATTACTAATAAAAATTAAAGAAAGAAACTCTTTATATACGGATTTTTCAATATACATATTTTTTAAAATTCTGAATACGAATAATAAGGTTTTTTTAATACTATAAATGTGATGGGCGACTTTTTTTTAATAATGGATCAAAATTTAAAATAGAAAAATTTGGTAGGCAGTATTATTATAACTAATCTCCCGGGTTTTTATTAAAAAAAAGAAAATTATTTTTGTGCGTTGATTAAATTGCCAATTTTTAATTTAAAACTTATCGATTATTAAAAAAATAAATATTTGATATTGTCGTCCGGCTTAACAACGGTTAGTTGGTAAAATATTGGTGAACTTTTTAAATATCATAGGGTCCAGTGACATTTCGGAAGCTTTAAAAGAACACGACATGGCTATTATTAAGATCACGATTCCAATCATGAAAAACGTGAATGTGGACTTAATTGCTCGGATGATTGGATATGCCGTCAGTAATTAGGATTAATTGAAACGTTTCGCAAAAATATTTTAAAAAATAAAAATATATTCTACAATTATAGGGTTAGAACTAATCTACCGATCGATCAAATCCATTACAACGCTACGTTTAAAATACATTTATATAAATTAAAATAATATTAAACGTAACGAATGAAGGCGTATAGTAAAAATTAATTAAATAAATATTAAAAACGCGGGGTTACTCTTTACGGCCATACAACCCCATTTCACATTAATCAAAGGGACGTCTTACGCCAAGATCCAGAGTTTAGTTTTTATTCCCAAAAGGCACATCAATAATCATAACTACGAAAAAACCAAGTTCATTGCCATACATAACGCAACTCAAAATGTTGAGTCTTTATTTTATGTCCCCGTTATCTCTCCGTGAGTCATTTAAGTCTTTACTGGAGATAAAATATTCATAAAAGTTTACTATTCTACAGGGACGAAGCGTGATGTTGTTTTATTATTTATTTTTTTTTTATTTATAAATTATTCTATATTAATTTAATTAAACACAGCATTGTAATGAAATATAAAAAAATATTATTTAGTCCAGGGCAATATATATATATATATATATATATATATATATATATATATATATATCATAATGTAAAACTGTTAGGTTTACTATATGATTTGAAATATTAAAAAAAAACATCTTAAAATTTTCATATTTATCATATTTATTAAAATACTTATAAATCGATGAATAAATATTTAGTAAAAATTAGATAAATGCTGTTTAATGAATAAATTAGTACATTATGACGGTCATTACAAAATTATTCGTCATCAAGAAATATTTACTTTCTTAAGAATTTCATTGTTATTATTATTATAATATATATATATATATATATATATATATATATATATATATATATATATATAATAACAATTAATGTAAGAAATGCACTCCGTAAATTTGATAACGATGTTCTGTAAAATTTCGAAAATTAGAATAAAAATACTATTTATTACACGACTGTGTATTGTAAATATCTCATAAAGCTACAAGTGTTTTGTAACTTGAAAAAGTTAATAATTACTGCATTATAGTAAGAAAAAATTACAAATACAAGAATGTCATATAAATACTGACGGTAAAAATGAAAAAAAAATATTACACTTAAACTCTAAGGAAAATTTAGTAGAAAAAGATGATAGCGATTAAAAGCATTAAGAATGATTCACATTGACATTATTTGCACAAAAAATATTTTGCAAGTATTGTATGACGCCATTTTCTCATATATGTATGTATATATATATATATATATATATATATATATATATATATATATATATATATATATATATAAATATTATTGTATAGCCATCGGTTTGTTATTAACGAAAATTACATCCGAAACACACCTGAATACACGACGGCTATGTCGATTCATTTATGCTAAAAATATAAGTGCAAATTATAAAAAAGTGTTGTGAAATAATCACATTATTGAAATAATTCTTGGACATTTTCAAATAATGAACGAGCTAAAAACGCTGACGAATCGAACTCTGAGTAGGCAAGTAGATGACGTCATCAAACAAATACATCACTATTATTCCAGTTATTCTCAATCAACATTCTTTTATTGGCGTTGTAAACTTCAAAAATTTCAATTTTATTTTTGCAATGCAAAAAAATGTACTATATTTTAACATTCATAAAAATATATTTTTTTAATATATTGTGCATATTTATGTACTAGTAAAAAAAGTTAAAGGATTAATACTATAAATAATTCAAATATGATGAAATAAATACAAGTTTTAAACATAAATTCGAAAACCACTCAAGTAGATAAACCAATTATACATGAGTAAACATCAACAAATCTTATATTAAAAAAGAAAAAAACTCTGTTATGTACTACTTCAAAACAGATTAAACGAATGAGATAAAATAACTAATAAATTAACGATGTATCACAGAATGAAAAAAACGAATAAATTATCGCGGTCAAAAATAAGAAATAAGGTGCTATGAGGAAATATTTTCTACACAAAAATGATTAATCACAGTCGGTCAAAACTTGAAATGTGATAATGTCGTTATCACAAATGAAACGACTACAAACCGGTGGCACTTAAAAGTCATTACAAGCACATAAATCTATAGATTTATAACGGCGAGAACCGATAAAGCATGAGTATATATTTTATATAGACGTATATAATATTTCGACACAAGGTGTTCACCGAAATGGTGCCAAACAAAGCAGGTAAAGGAACAAAATCCGACCCCTCCAGGTAAATGCTTAGGATATTTTCTTTTAAAACAAAATTTACAAAAAGGACAGGTAGACAGATATCGAGATATACGTATAAAGTAGATAGGCGCTGGTTATACGGAATATATACTAACTATCTACGAAACTTTCATTTCCAGCGAGTGAACCTTTTGATAGTCGGGCATGTTATATATATTTATATATGTGTATATGCGAATTTTTTTGGATCCATTTTAGAGAGAAAAAAGAAACTTTTTTAATAGTATTTCGTATGACACAACCCCCGTACGAATATGAGAGTAAGATAAATTTTATTACAATATATATATATATATATATATATATATATATATATATATATATATATATATCGTATATAAAAATCGGTCAAACGTTTGAAAATGTCTGATTTTAACTTAATTTTTATTCTACCCGATAGTGTTAACAATTACGATAAAATAACACATAGTTAAAAATTAACCTTAGCACGAAGAATATTTTAGGATATACAAAAAAATTAAATAAAAATAAAAGAAGGTTTTACCGGCATATTTCTTTTTCTAGAATTAAAAAATAAATCTTATCTTTTAAAGGGCAGAAGATAAGATAAAAAGTTTCTGGAAGATTTATAAGTTTTAAAAGAAATTACGGCGTATTCTTAAATAAAAAAAAACGTGAATATTTTTCAACACATTGATAATTAATTACGGACTGTTACTAAATCCAAACAGGCAGACAAAACCACAGATAATAATCTTTATAAAAACTATATAAGCATATAAAATACATTCTCATTTACATATTCTAAATATTATAAAAATAAAAAAGACACTGTTAATATTTTTAAATGAATGATTAACAGACTTTATACTTTTTATGCATGACAATATTTGGAGAAATCTATGTCGAATTTTTGAGGACAAGTACAATGATTCAAATTTAATGACATCAATATGTACTCACGTACGACTTTATCGAAAAGAAAAAATAATACAGGTATAAAATATATAAGAAAAAAATATACAGATCAAATACGTATTCAATAAAATCCAGTTTTAAAATCACAACACATAAAACCTGCATTTTAACGACAAAGAACGGTAAATACAAAATTATTCTATGCGAAAAAAAGCATCGGTATAGAAAAATTAATGAAAAAAAGCTACCTACGCTAATTATGTTAATAATGACAATATTTATGAGTTGAATATATTGAATAATATAAATTTAAAATATTTAACATAAAAATACAAGGTTTGTATGTGTTTGTCGATTTTTAGTAACCGTTTTATCATGTATAGTAAAAGTTCGCAATGTTTACTTTTTGGGTGTGGAAAATCGTTAAAATATCGTTCAACCGTTTCTGCGTATCACATATTATATAAAAAACATTAATATTTATTTACTAAGAAATTATTTTATATATATGTATATATATAAATTCTGATACTCAAAAATAGTAATTTTTTTTTAAAGAAATCGATTTATAAAAAAAAATATTGGAGTCGAGAAAACGACAAAATAAACATAAGAAATTCGTGGTATTGTCCTTTATCTGTTCGCACCTTTAATTAGGGTTGTGAAAAAATGATTGCGCAACACAAAATATTATATATTCTAATTCAAGAGGACGAAAAATATTAAGATCAGTTTTGAACTATTGATCAACAGATAAAAAAGGCAACTACGGTCTATGTTCGAAAATATTTAATTTAAGGAACACCTGTTAAAATTTATTAGTCAATTAAAATTAGAGTTTATTGTGTATATTACTTTTTAAACAAAATGAAAATATTTACGTAAAACTACGTAATAATAGATGTTTTTATATCAATATAATATTTCATAATTATATTACAACAATCGTATAATAAAATAAATCAATATGATTTATTTATAAAAAAAAAACATGATGCAATTATTATATTTTCTAGACTGGCAACCCTGGCCAGGTGTACTTTTTTTTCCACCGTCGACTTGTCGTTCAAGAGTTCATCGGCGTCAGCGTCTTCTGGAACGCATCAATGCGTGCCACAAGTTGGCAACACTGCTTGGATAAAATCAAAAGGTAATTCGAAAACAGGTATTCCGAGAATACGACGTTTGTTTAGAAAACGATGTAAAAACAAAACTATTGGAAAAGTTGAAAATAAAACGATTGTTCCGATATAAATTTAAAGTTTTATATATATATTTACATATTATTAGATTTTGTATTAAACGAAATAATTAAAAATCGATAAAGACGGATTCGATTTACAATGATTAATATTTATTTATTTACTAGTTTTAAAAGAACGCAAACGACGTCCTCGAATAAAGTATTGTGGGTAATTAAAACGAAAAAAACGAAAGGAAATATTGAAAATAAAAACGTACGTATGAAATTTAAACGTTGCATTTAAATTACATATTGCAATGGAATGCAATTTTAACAAAAAAAAAATGATATTAAAAGAGATCAAAGGTAAATTTTAATTCTAAAAAATATATTTTTACTTTATTATAATCTATCGCATCTTGAATATTTTAATTATAAATTTCGATAGAAAATCAATACGACGCGATACAATTGACGACAATTCGATATAATCGAAACGATAACGATATAATTTAAATATTAGTAAAGGTATTTCGATTGCTACACTTTTGTGTCACGTTACCGATATAATTAGAGTGTCGAATGCGCATTCATAAATACTAATATTTATATTTATAAATTAAATATTTTAATCGCTTTCGAGTTATACAATAAAATAGTTAAAAAAAAGTTTGTAATATTTGAAAAGTTAGTTAGGACGGCGCCACCGTCGACGCGGTAACTTTTGAAAACTTCAACGAACCTTTTATAGCGAACGAAGCCTTCGCGCAGACGATAACCGCGAGCAGCGTCAGCATTAGCGGCGCTCCGCGAGACCGATCTTTGCTCCATCTCCGCGACGAAACACACCAACCGAGAACACTCCTCATTATCACTATATACATTTTATATAATTATTATATTATACAACAATTATGAAATAAAAACACCCGTTCACTGATTTCACACAGTAGCGGCACACTCGCGGGGCGCGCGTCGAAAAGGCGACCGGGGGAAGAGGGGCGGCGGAGCGGGGGGGGAAGGGGGAGGTGATGTCGGATAAGTAATAAGTAGTAATCACTCAGAATCGCGGCGGACGATGACGCGATCGCATGTTGGAAAGTGTCGAAAGTCGAGGAGGCTGCGACGAGACGTGCGGGGCGAAGGCGCTGTCGAAGGGCGCTCGCCTCATGCTACGCGAAACGAAACACGTAAACCGAGAGAGGCGACGCGACGCGCGACAACCTCACGCCGAACGCGCTCGGCAAGACTGAGCCTCGATCAACAAGTTGCGCTCGACCTACGACGGGCGGCGAACACGCACCTCAAACGGTGGCGCGCGATACCGCTATATATTTTTATTTTTTAATTGTTCTACGCGAATACTTATAACATATTTAACACGTTTACTGACTTATAAGGCCGATGACGTCGACGTCAGTTTTTTGTTATGATATTTTATTTATATATAGTAGATAAAATAAATTGTATAATTGCATTTAATAATACATTTTTCGTGCTGGAGATCACAGATGACAACCGATGCGCCGTAGACCATTTCATTGAATATCGGCCGTTTGAAATGTTTCTATTGCAGATGATAAGTAATCAAGGGAAATCTTTTTGTCGATTTTTCCGATCGAATGATTGCTAGTTCACTATCGCGAAAAACTATAGTGATACAAAAATTGGCATCGGAACTTTTTCTAAATACTTGTGTTGTAAATTCAACGATATTAATACAAACTCCGATTATAGACCAAAGTTAATACCGTATTTAGTAATACATATGTTGTGATGACGAGGATTCCATTTCATCAGGTAATTACCTACAGAAATGTAAGTCTAAAATATGCATATTTTCCTTATATCAATAAAATTATTTTTGTTACTTTCTTCAAACCCGTTATAAAAACGATTGTATTAGTTAAAAATTTATCGGTATCGATATTTACTATAATTATGTATTTTTGTATTGGTCGCGTCGTCGGTCACCATAGTCTTCAATGGCAGTCAACGTGTTAACCCATACAATGCCTTTAACATTTATACACTAATTACATTTTTTTTGTATATTCAAAAAAAAATATCTAAAACATCTATATTTGATTTGTTTTACCCAGTATAAAAATATCTTATTAATATTACCTTAAATTGTAACGAATATTTATTTTATAAAATATGCGACACTTATATACAACTATTTATATATTTTGTTTGAAGTTTGATAACATTTATATTTGAATAGTAAACTTTTTTTTATAAAATTCGTTTCATAGATATCCTTTTTTTACATCATGAACCCGCAAAAACTTTTTTTGAAAAAAACTTCAAATTGTGAACGATTCTCAGTCTTTTAGGAAAAATGCTAATATTAAATCAAAAGAAAATAATTGATTGTTTGTAAAAAATATTTCAGGATTAAAATCAACAATTTTCCATTTTTTCTTTATTTTCCGCAAATCTATGTACGACAAATAGTTTTAAAAAGTTTTAATATTTGTCAATACAAATTTGCAACTTATTAACATTTGAATCGTTTGTACAAATTTTTTTATCGATATATATATATATATATATATATATATATATATATATATATATATATATATATATATATATATATATATATATATATATATAATATCCGGATATTTGTTCAATTCATGTAAATTAAAAAATATATTTTTTCCATATTTTGCTCTATGCGTAAAAAATAATACACACAGATATACTTACTAATTCTAAAAAATTATGTCAACTAATATTTATACAATAAATGCAATATTTTTTAATTTACATTAAAATAAGTAACATAAAAGTAAAATTATAAATTTATTTTTTATACTAAAAAAACGATAATTATTTGATCATAAATTTACACCGGACTCTTCGTAATAATATTAAAAGAATTTAAATATTTTCAAGTATCAGTATGGCATTGAATTGCTTTAGGTGTCATGTTTTGGCCGTATTAACTACATAAATACGACTATAAACCTTATAAACAAAATCCCATTATATTCACTCGTTTTTTTCTTAGTATTGTCACCTTATTGTTTATTTCTAAAATATGTAAATTTATAAATATAAGTAAAAATATTTTAAATAAATATTTATTAATTTAAATATATTTATTATGATCGTAGTAAATATTTATTCCATATTTACTATTTTTACATGATCAAATTTTATGATGAACAAAAATAATAAATTTTGTTTAATTATAATTTATATTACAAAAAATAATTTAAAAATGAATTCTAAAAATATACTACACAAATATTTTAATAATACAAACGAAGAAAAAACATTTAAATTAAAAAACTCTCAATATTAACGATTATTTATAGGAGGGGGGGGGGGCAAGCAGTTAAAACATTTTCAAATTAGCGTGGATCATTAACCGTAGGTACACGACTATATACACACATAATAAAATAAAAACGGCTTCCAATTAAAAAAAAATAGCGATAACACGGAACGATTAACATATTTATGTTTATAATCCCCCCATATAAACCGGTTACGAAATGGCCGTTGGAGGTTTTCATGGACAATATCAAAATTGCCAAAATAATAATTATTATTATTAAAAAAAAATACACATATTCCACGCAACGATATTATTAATTAAATCGTGTAATAAAACAAAACATAGTCCAACTAATAGAATATCGCATGTTCCAATTAATGCGTTAATAAAGTATATATAAAATTTCTATGATGTAAACGAGTTTGACCGCTTATTGTGATCGATCGACTGAAATCTTAATTTTTGATTTGATAGAAAAAAAATATGTGAGTACTTCATATTTTGAAATTTATTATAATAATGTATAAAAAATAAAAATATATAGATATTTAGTGTATATTTTTTTTCGATGTAATCAAATAATTTGAAATATTATATTGTTTTTTTTAATTACAATTTGATACAAATTTAGAATATAATTATTAAATATTGTGAGAATTTTTCTTTTATCTGTCGTAATAATTTAATTTATATTTTACGTGTTGTAAATAATTCTGGTCAAATTATTTTTTCTATATACGAAACTGAATAAATCTTAATATTTCAATAATATTATATATGAAATTTGACTATCATCTACATTACAATTTGAAATGTATTAAAATTAAATTATTAATCTAATTATTTAATATATATAAATAAATTACAAAAAAAATTAAATTCCCATGATTCGAAAGAAAAAAAATTGTTGTATCACTGATTTCATTTAATTATATTTCTATCGATTATTATAATTTAAATCATTTTAAATACATGAGATAATTTATGTTGACTTTTTTTGTCAAGAAATAAAAATTTTCTTAATTGATATTTCTTTTATATTTTATTATCACGAATAAAAAATAAGATTATTATATAAGATAAACACCTTTTTAGTATACCTTATATATATACAATATATATATATATATATATATATATATATATATATATATATATATATATATATATATGATAAATAATATTATAAAATGATGTAATCATTTTATTTAGTGATTAAATCATTTTGCAAAATTAATAATTTTATTGATAAATAATAATAAATGGAATATTACGTCTTATATTTAATTGTATTTCATAAATACGATTTAACATTTTTATTATATATATTTTTTTCAATTTATTTACAATGTAGAGGATAACAGACTGAAATATCATTAAAAATTATTTTATTTAATTGAATAGTGATGCGCTATAATATAAAGTGATCAAATTTTGATGATAGTAAATCGGGATATTATTGAAAAAAGATGTGAAAACCGTTGAAACTCCGATGACATTTAAGAGGACACATTTTGAAGAAGAACTTAATTTACAAAAGATGGACATTTAGGAGGATATAACGTACAGAAGGAGGACTATTGATATATAATTGTTAAACTAATAATTCACATTAAGAGTCATTACAATTACAATTTTGAAACTTTATATAACGTGGTAAATACATATGAAATTTACTATTTTATTGAAAAAAATAAATAAAAAGATCCAAATGAATGTAGCCAGAGGAAAAATTATGACGAAACAACCCTCGATAAACCGACAGTCCCCCTCAAATGGAAACTTCGACGAGCAGAGTTCGCCAAACTCGTCCAATAAACGTCACCGATAGCCTTTCCATCGTGTTTCGAAGTCTTTGGATGAGATATGGCAATTGTGATCTCGTCGTCGAGGAGTCGGGTATGACGGAGTCGATGGAAAAGTCGTTGACGAGGGACTTCACAGGACCATTCGACAGATGTCAATCATGAACCGATAAATGTCCTCATCTAGCCGCTACATTTTCCCATCGCTAGCGAAGATCTTTCAATAAACTTCCGCCATTAATTGTTTCTGGTGGCGTTTAACTTTTGCCTACTTGTTTCTAACGAATGGACGTTCGGTCGGTCGGCTTGATTATCATCGTACACTTTCATTCATTGTTTCATTTGACCTATTTTTGTTTTCTATGATTTTATGAAATATATAATATGTTGAAACTATTCAAAATTTCTATTATAATATAAAATATTAATAAATAATACTATAATTTAGTGTGTTGTGTTTAACTTGAAAACTATTGAATGAATGCAAATGTAAACAGACTGATTAATTGTTACTAATTAATATTATTTTTATTAATTAAAAATATTTAGTTTTAAATGATCAAATAGTAGTATAAAATTTTCATATTATAATAAATACGAAGTATTAGCGACATCTGTTTAATTCTTTTAAAATTTTAAGATAAACTGCTTTATCTTTCATCTTCAAAAATACTTTTTTTTTCATATAATATTAAAATATTTATTTCTTTCTAAATTTAAAAGAATATAATACTCATTTTATATAAAATTTTATATTCACTTCAACGTTATTTTTTTAATTAATATTTTGAATATTTTATATCAACATTTATTAAATTTATTTCAAAATTATATATGTACATATATATATATATATATATATATATATATATATATAAATTAAAAAAATAAATATATTTAAATATATTTCAAAGTAAGTAAATTACTTGGTCAATAAATGGTATGTTAATACCAAAGCTGTCAGTGAATTGTCAACGTCAACGTGTACATTTGCGATCGGTTATGGAGGATCTAGCAGAAAATTATTCTAAATATTTAAAATTAGACGTCATTGGTGAATTGTTACCGATTCATCAGGTTATCGACGAAATGATTACGAGACTAGAGGAATTTGAAACTCTAATTAACGTGATACAAAGTAATCAAGATGAATCTTCATCAAAAATTAATCCAAAACTATTGGAGTATAAGCAAGAGATAAATACCCTTCATGCAAGAATTAATTATTTGCATATATTTATAAATAAAGTGAACGATGACATGACTCTGTTAGAAAAACAAGTTGGAGCTGCTGAAGCACATTTTGGGGTACCTGATACTACAATAAAAGGTTTTCTGAAACCATTCCTAGCCAAAATTAACAAAGAAGCAACTGAGTTATCTAACAAATCACAACCTATAACAAATTATACGAAACCCACTCTTTTCAAAACTACCGATTATTTCCCACAGGAAGGATCAATGCCATAACATATAATCAAATACGATTGTATAAAAGCGTGATATGTTTATAATATAAAAAAGATAATCAAACTATCTTTTCGTCAAAATTTTATCTTAGTTTTACTTTTAACAAAGTTAATATTTTTGTAATGGAAAGAAATATAAATATTTATTGTTAGTTATTGTAGATTCACGTTTAAGTGTTTGGAAAAGCCATGGCAACTTACATTTATTTTTTAATTAAGAATATTTTTAAACTACTGTGATATGAAATGCAAATATAGAATATTTTTAAGTATAAATGTTATATAAATCGTTTTATCTCTACAGCAGTAGTTTTTAATCGTTGCTTCCCATAATATTGAAATACAAGATGTTTAGTTAAATCATTGCTAATCAGCGATATTTATTTAATCTGCAATTTTATTCTATAATTGCATTTTGCAATTTATAAAATTATAACTATTCTATAATTCTGGAAAGATCAAGAATTACTGTATTATAGCATTCTAAAAATCCAATCTAACAAGGATTCATTACTGCAATTTGTGAAACCTCGATTTATAATGTATTAAATTATAAAACGAAATAAAACTTTGATATCTTAAATATATATATATATATATATATATATATATATATATATATATATATATATATATATATATATATATATATTAATACCTCAAAATGTATAGTTTTATAATAAATCAATAAAAGTTTTTATTACAACGTTATTTTATTTAAATAAAAATGTAAATGCAGATCTAGTACAATAAGACACATTCAATTCAAAGTTTCAAAACATAAAAATAAAGAATAAAAATACTGTTTTTTTAGTTCAGTTCTTTCCTGTAGAACCAAAACCTCCTTCACCTCTTTCCGTTTCAGACAAAGAGGACACTTCTACTAAATCAGGATATAAAATTTTTTCACAAATAAGCTGAGCTATCCTATCTCCGCGAGTAATGGTGAAATCTTTGTCGGAATGATTGAAGAGAATAACACCAATATTACCTCTGTAATCAGCATCGATAACTCCAGCTATAATTTTTAAACAATTGTTATTTATATATAAATAAATAAAAATCGGCACAATATATACTATACGCATTAACCTCCAACATCGATGGAATTTTTCCATGCAAGACCAGATCGAGGCGCTATTCTTCCATAACAACCTTGTGGCAATTCAATTTGTAAGTCAGTTTTGACGATTTGCACTCCTCTAGCAGGTACAACACAATTGTAAGCACTGAAATTAAAGAAAATGAAAATTTTAAAATTATTAATTTTAATAATAGAACATACAACTATAATTGTTAGAAATTGTAACAATTCTAAATTAAATAAATTATAAGATTTTAATGTATTTCGTTAAGTCATTCTAATTCATTTTTCATAGATCAAAGTATAATAACGAATGCATCTTGTAATTTTGTATAATATAAAAAACACAATATAACATAAATAAAATACTAAAATGGCATATATCGAAATAAATAAAAAATTGACTTAAATAAACATAAATATACATTGAAAAAGAATACCAGTTGACGACTTTAAACTTAAGACAAAGAAAGTCAATTTTTCAAAAAAAAAAAAAATAGAAGTAATAATAACACCATTTAATTAGTGATTTGTTATAAATATATGACGCTTGTATAATGATAACAAAATAATATTTAAAATAAGAAACAATAATTGGCAATTACCTGCAAAGATCAAACCCGGCAGCCGCTGCTGAAGCTTTAAGTGGCGCAAAAGCGGCTTCAGTAACTTTTGTATATTTCAAGACGGTATTTGCTGTGATTCCGGAAGGCATTGTTGAATAATTTATTGCAAATAGTTAGAAAGGACTACGAAGATACACGTGCGACCGCTTTTGGCGCGAAAATGACGACGCGCAGCTGCGATGCAGTGCGACAACTTTACGGTCAATAGAACTATTTCTTATATTGCATTTCTGAATTTCCGTTTTCTTTTTAAAGTAAAAATGTTTCATTCTAATTTATTATGTCCAAAAATACTTAATATTTTTAATATTCAACTAAATTTAAATTATTACCTAAAATATTAATAATTTTGTAAAATATTTTATGCTGCTTTTGTCAGTCACTTTAATTAATTTTATGATATAACCGTTTATTTTAAAATCAGTATTCCTTTTACGAAATAAAAAAATAATTTAATTTTTATGAAAAAAATAATTTACCTTTTGCTTATTATCCAAACACAATCATTATCTATCAACAAATTATTTGTACTATAAGTGAACTATTTGTATTATATACAATATTTGTAATATAATAAATAAAATTATTTTTGGGCATATACAATATATAATATATTTCGAGTGTTCTCTTTTGAGTAATATTTTATTTGTTTCACAAGATTTAAAGTTTTTTTACTATTTTCAAAGAAATCTTTATATTTAATTATGTTTTATTAATAAATTTAACATAGTTGTCATTTTTTTTATATAAATTTTAAAATTAATCAGTTAAAAAAGATATATATATATATATATATATATATATATATATATATATATATATATATATATATATAAGACAGCTGTTAAAATTTTAGCTCAGGAAAATTATTTGTAGAATTAAGAAAAATCTAAAACATGATTTAAATAACCTAAAAGTTACAGAATATTTTGATCGTGTTAAATGTACAACGCAGTTGTTAATTTTTACTTATATGATATCTGAATGGAACTTTAGAAAGTGTGTCGTAAAACGATTTGTGGATATTGTTTATTTTTTTAATTTATATTTTTTCCGAATAAAAATGCTTTCGTTTATGGTCGCAATGGTCCAAACACAATATAAACACAGTCGAAGAGCGTTGACAACTGAAGGGGCGGAGTCGTCGAAATGTTGCCGTCCACGGGTCATTTCAAGGGTTTCAATTGTCCATTCTTGGAGAGTGGACTCTGTGAAAGACCTTATTGTCATTATAAGCATACAAAGAAGGACAATTCCTCTCAGAGAATCTTAGAACCTCCCGGACCCGGACCCGGAACCGGCTTTCGGCTCGATTGTGCATTACAGGAACCCAGACCCACGTATAATCCGACACCCATCTCGGAGTTGAACAAAAATTGTAACGAAGGAGTATCGTCGACCACTCGTAAGCATATTCCGGTTCCTTATACTCCATATCGTCCTTCGATTCCTATTACCCGTCGACCTAGAGCCGTCTCTTCCACGCACGAAGGTTATGTTCCGAGCGGAGCTCTCAATTCTGATACTAATTCGGCGACATACGAACCCGGAAGCGTATCTTCGTCCGATACGATCTATAGTCCGACTCCATCTACGGTAACCGCACAAACTGCACCCGCACTCAGTTACAAACCGACTCCATTAAATAACATAGCTAGCGCGTTTTCCAGTGACGAAGAAGAACCGGTTGTCAAAAAAGTCAAAGCGAATTCGACGGAGGATGCCGTTTTCGAAAGTCTCGAACCGGAATTAGAAATTCTAGGACAAATCATAGACGATGAAAAATTGGAACCTTCGACAGTGTCGAACCATTCCATTACGACGGAACCCGCCGAAGAATCTAAAAAAGATTCGTCGAAAACTCTTCAAACGAACGAAAAACACAAAAACAGTTCGAGCAATAAGAGTAAATTGTCGAAAGACAAATTGGAAAAACGTTCGTCGTCTAAACGAAACGACGATCGAAATCGCGGATCGAAGTCCAAAGATTCGTCTCGGCGGTCGTCAGACGACAGACACAAATCGAGCGATTCGTCGAAACGAAAAGATTCTCGTTCGAAAAGAGAATCTCGTTCGAATTCGGAAAAGTCGGATCGTTCAAGAAATACGAAAGAACGCGCGTCGAGTCGTCCCAGCAAATCGACCTCTAGTTCTAGTTCAAAGTCGAAATCGAGTTCGTCTCGCAGTCATAGAAATAGTGATAATAGAGGTAATAACGATCGTACAGAAAATAAATCAAGAAAACATGAAAAAAATCAGAAATATGGTTACGGGGAGTCGAAAATAATAGACGATATTATGTTTGACAGCGACATTGAAATGTTGTCCGATTCTGACGAAGAGAAAATTACAGAAGAATGTATGAAAATATTCGAAGAGTATGTACCGATGCCAAAAGAGGATTCTAACGACGCGAGAAATAAGCACGAAATCGATAATGATGATGACGAAAACCAATTAAATAGTAAAAAAAGAATCGCTCATGCTACAAATCAACCGATACATCGAGCCGCTCCAGCACAGTTACCGCCTAATCATAAAAGTAAAGCCGTACAAATGATGGCCGATCGTTATAGTAAAGTAAAACAATTTCATGAAGCTAGAACAAAGTCATTGGAATCTCAACATTCTACAGTTAAAAGTGAATTTGTTTCGAATTCTTTTAACAGCTCGTCAAAAATTCGTATCGCTCATGTTCCTTATGCTTCAAATTTATTAAACGCTAAGAAAAGTCTCGCTAAACCTCCAGAACCTTCTAAACCTACTATAATGCAAACCGTATCAAAAGGAACAACTCGCATCGCTCATATGCCAAATGATAAGTTCTGTGATAGACCCGGCGTTTTAGAGCCGTTAGGTTCTAAGATACCCGTCAATTTTAGATCGAAATATTTAAATATGATGATTGATGAGTGTATTAAAATATATTTAACTCCCGAAGATGCCTATCAAAGAGCTCAGCAAGAAGAGCTTGCGACTAGCAAAAAGTGTTCCGCTTTACCAATTTATAAAAATTCAGTTGTAATAACGATTGCGAGATTGAGAAAAGAAATCCAAGAAAATAATGGTAATAAGAAAAGTGGTTTAGATGGAAGTTCGAATATTATATCTCATAGTAAAATATTAGCTGGGAAATTAGGCGAGAAAGTTTCTTGGAGTATTGAAAATAAGTATAAAAAAGACGCTCAGTTTACTGATGAATTCAAAGGCGTCAAGTTTTATAACAATATCCTTCGATGGATCTTATCTGAACAAGAATTGAGAGACAATGGTTTTCCCAGACCTCATCCTGATTCTAAAGAAAAAGGAAGAGCCATTATATATACAAAAAATACAAAACAGAAACCTCAGAAAGGTTCAATTAGATGGTGCTGTAGATGTAATAAAGAATATATGGTTGATAAAAATGGAGTCGCTCTCAGAGAAGAAGAATGTATATATCATCCAAATAATAAATATCGTTTTAGAGGTGAAGTTAAATATCAGTGCTGTGGTCAGGATACGTCATCTGATGGATGTTTATCAGCATCATGCCATGTTTATGAATATGTAGATCATGACAATTTACGTGGCTATGTGAAAACATTAGCTAAAGATGGTAATTCCGATGAATCTATGGACCACGGAGTTTATGCCTTAGATTGTGAAATGTGTTACACGACCAATGGTTTAGATTTAACTAGGGTAACCGTTATAGATTCATCTTGTAAAGTTATTTATGAGTCGTTAGTTAAGCCTCTTTATCCTATAATTGACTATAATACGAGGTATTCCGGTTTAACGGAAGAAACTATGAGCAAATGTACAACCACGCTGTTGGAAGTTCAGGCAACGTTCTTACATATGTTTTCTGATAAAACTATTTTAGTTGGTCACAGTTTGGAATCTGACTTTAAAGCTTTAAAATTGATACACGATACCATCGTGGATACTAGTGTTCTGTTTCCTCATAAAATGGGTCCTCCATATAAACGTGCACTTCGTAATTTATCATCAGAATATCTTAAAAAAATAATTCAAAACTCTGTTGATGGACATGACAGCGCTGAAGACGCTTTAGTTTGTATGGAATTATTAATATGGAAACTAAAAGAAGAATTGAAAACTAGATAAGGGTTGTACTAAAAGATTTTTTACTTCTATAAATATAACAAATTCCAGACAATTGATTGATTTTCTATAAGTTTATATTTTTCTTTGTTGATCATTTTAACTTATTTGAATATGAAATTTCCATTAGAATGTAACCTTTTTTGAAAAGAGATGATTATGGAAAAAAATAAGGTATTGAATATTGGAAATATCCTTGGTAAATATCGATTTTTTATCAATTGGAAATATCTGTATAAATATTTGTGATTTCTTGATATTAGAATATACCTGTTTTGTGTTGTATTTTGTTGTCGACCATATGAAATATGCCCGTGTAAAAATATTGATAAGCAATATTTAGATTTACTTTTGTTACATAGTAAAAGAAAAAAAAAAGAGTCGTTTGACAATATTAAAGTATTGTCCGCTTTAGTTATTTATTAGTTTATTATTATTTTTTTAATGTTCGTGGTATGTATTATATTAAAATACTACTTAAGCTTTAAGAATTCGTATATGTTATTATTGACATACTTATTTCTGTTGACTTTATTTATTAAAAAAAGTATTTCGTATTAGAATTTTAATTTTTACTTACGGTTTATTTTGACATAAGTTCAAATTGTATTTATTTTATAATTTTTTTTTGTTTTTTGAGAATACAATAAAATTGATCGATAATAGAAATCTTTTATTTCATTTATAATTCGTTATTTTAGAACCCGTTTAAACGGTATTATTGTGAATGGATTTTATTTGTCGTTTTTTTAATTTACTGATTTGAGTTTAATAAAACGTAAAATTACACTTCGTTTTGAATAAAAGGGTTTTATTCAAAATATAAATTTTTCATTTTTGTAATAAAAGTTTTTAATAATTACACGTTAATTGAAATTAGATTATATATAATATACTGAAATTTATATATAAACTCTTATATATAAATAGAAATTATATATATATATATATATATATATATATATATATATATATATATATATATATATATATATATATATATATATATATATATATATATATATATTGTATATTACTATTCGAAAAAAATGTGTTAGAGGATTTTAATTTCAAACACTTTTTTTTTATTTTAAAGATGTAATTTGAAGAGTATAGAGTTTATACATCATTCTTTAAAAAAAAATGTTTTTCAAAAATAGTCAATATTGCTATATTTATGATATTTTTAAACAAAATACAACTTTTTTAAATTCTTTAGTAATACTGATTATAAAATAAATATGCTTGAATAAACAGATATGTTATTTGATATAAAAATTAATTTTATAAAATTACAATCTGATTTGTATTAAATTAATCATGCTCGATATTTTATGTGTTTTTTTTCTCAAAAGTTTGACAATGTATCGAATTTGACATTTATACTGCGCATAATATAATAGGTTATGTTGACGATGTGGAGAATTGGATTTATAAATCAAATAACGAAAGTTCGATTTCGTGAATTGAGTCGATCTACGCATGATGACGGTTCCAAAATTCCAAATACAAACAGTTGTGATGAGACGAAAATCACGCCAAAGGCGGAAAAGCGGACTACAGTTGATAATTGGAACAAATTTAAGAAAAGAATAGACCAGGAAACAAATGTAAACCGAAAGGGAGAACCGCCTCGTCCAGGTTTACCCTTTTATAAACACGAATATAAAATGTCCGCCGATGAAATGTCGACCTTGAGGAATCATTCGAATGTTCCGAAATCAAAATTTGCAGTGTTTGCTTCGGGAAATCCTCGTTGGAAAGTTTTGGAATTTATGGCAACTCCTAAGGAAAAATTTTTTGAAATAT